>APFE030672790.1:177239-199266 GCA_000404065.3 Pinus taeda | reverse complement strand
CAAAAATTCATAATGACCCTCATGAGTTCTAAATGCTGTTTTTGGAATGTCTTCAGTCTTCATTCTGATTTGATGATATCTTGAACGAAGATCCAACTTGGTGAAGTAAATTGATCCATGCAATTCATCCAATAATTCAACAATGACAGGAATGGGAAATTTATCTCTAATAGTGAGCTTGTTGAACTCCCTATAATCTGGACACATCCGCCATGATCCATCCTTCTTGTGAACCAATACTACTGGAGAAAAGAAAGAACTTTGACTAGGTTGAATTATACCAACCTCTAACATTTCTGCAACCATACGTTCAATTTCACTCTTTTGGACATAGGGATATCTGTAGGGCCTGATGTTTGGAGGAACACTTCATGGAATCAAATTAATATCATGATCATGATCACAAATAGGTGGGAGGCCTTTGGGAGTCTCAAAAACCTTGAAATGATTGTCTAAGTCTTTTTGGAGATCTGGAGAAATGCATGATTTTGATGTGGGAACCTCTAGTGAACACAATTGTGCAATTATGCCTCATTCTTTCTTTAGAAGCTTTGTCATTCCATTAGAGCTGATTATCTTTCTCGGTTTCCCTGCAATACCCCTTAGTTCAACTTCCTTTCCTTCTAAAGAGAATTTCATGAAAAGTTCTTGAAATTTGAAAGCTATTGTACCCAATGATTGCAGCCATTGGAATCCTAGTACAACATCAGCACCACCCATTGGAATGGAAAGCATTGGGCTATTCAGTACATATTCTCCCATGGATAGCTTGATATTATGGCGCTTTCCTGAGCAATTTATGGTTCCTCCACTTGCAACTGTCACTTGACACTCTGGTGCTGGATATAGGAAGCAATTCAATTCCTTGGCTATCTTACAATGAATAAAATTATGGGTACTTCCCAAATCAATCAACACTATTACCTTTTTCTTCTTGATATGCCCTTTTATCTTGATATTTTGAGGAGTGGTAATTCCAGCCAATGCATTACAAGATATGGTCAGATTTATTTCTTCTTTTTCTAGGGTTTTTTCCTGGTGTATATCTTCTTCTTTTGAGATTTCTTGTTCATTTTCTTCCTCCTCTTCACAATCTATGTAAAATAATTTCTTCTCTGCACACTTATGACCTTTAGTGTATTTGCTGTCACAACTGTAACAAATCCCTTTTGCTCTTTTTTCTTCCAATTCTTGTGATGTTAACCTTGTAGGTTATGGATGGCTAAGGGCAGTAATACTTCCATCTTTATGATTGTGAGTGGCAGGATTCCTTGTTGCCATAATTTTTCTTTCCATTTTTCTTGTCAACCTGAATGCCTTCTCCAATGAATATGGTTCCCAAAGGCATACCTCATGTTGGATGTTATCTTTTAAAGTCCCTATGAACACGTCAATCCTATGCTCCTCTGGAATATATTTTACCCTTATATTCAATTTTTGGAATTCCTCAATGTGCTCCATCATTGAACCCTTTTGTTTTAGATTTATCAATTGGCTAAAAAAAGTTTTGCTTTTTGTATCCTCACAATGTGCTATTATTTCATTCGTAAAAATAGCCCAAGTGACAATTTGTTTATGAGAGCAAAGCCATCGATACCATACAAATGGATTTGGTTCCAAATATAAAGTTGCAATGCGTACCTTTTGTGTGTTTTGCACATTATGGAGATCGAAAAATTTCTCCATCTGTAGTATCCATGTTCCGGGATCCTTGCCATCAAACTTGCTCATATTGATCTTTGGAACATTGTGGTTCTTCGATCCAATGTTAGAGTCTATGAAATCATGATTAACATGTATTTTGTTCTCATCATGAGTTCCTTTTCCTACCCTTTCGCCATTAGTAAGCATTTCTTGTAGAAACTTTGTCAAATCTATCTTCAAACTTGTCTACAAATCTTCCATGCCTTTCTTTAAATCATCCATCTTAGCTTCCACGCCATCCATCTTAGCTTCCACACCATCCATCTTAGCTTCCACGTCGTCCATCTTAGCTTCCACGTCATTCATCTTAGCTTCTACACCTTTATTTAAACCATCCATATTAGCTTCTACACCCTTCTTTAAACCATCCATCTTAGCTTCTACATCTTTCTTTAAACCATCCATCTTATTTTCTGTTACTTTTTGTGCGAGTGAAATTTGTTGCACTTGGTCTCGTAATTTTGATATATCATGTTGCATTTCTTCCTCTTCTTCATGAGTCATGCTAGATCTTTCAGGTTGCTTACTAGGTGTTTCCATTTTTTTTCTTCAGGGCATCAATTACCGATAATAATGCTTCACTATGCCCTTTGAATTCCTTCAAACTAATTTTTCAAACCAAGCTTATGCAAAAATTTAAAAAAACTACACACCTTTTTTCACTTTGTAGGATCTCATTATTGAAACTAATGTATCTCTGTAATTTTGGATCTCCCAGGTCTGAAATTTCTTCCTATGGTAACCCTCTGAGAAAGCTTTCTACCACCACAAGTCTGATCAAGATTGGATTCTCCAATGAAGAGTTATGCCAAATCTCCCACAATGACTTTAGTATAGACTAGTTTAGTAGAGCGAACTTGTACAACGTGACACGGGTCACTATTACAACCTTAGGTTTTGAAAATGATACCCAAGAAAAATACAGCCTGTCCTCTTTCTGTAAATTCTTACGAAAATTCAATCTGATTCTCAAACCGAAAGTTATGACGTTTTTTCCAAGGTGACCTGTTTGGAATGTAATTCAGGGGTCTGCAAAAACCCTAACTTCCTCAGATTATATCTCCTAAAATATAGTGAGACAAGATCTGAAATTCGAAACCAAGATTTAGAACTATTTCTTCTAAAATGGGTTTTTTTTAGCTTCTGAAACTTCATAGCGAAATAGTTATAGTGAAAATTCCACGATGATCTGTTTTGATGAAATTCTGGAGCTTACAAAAACCCTAACTTCCTCAGATCATATCTCCGAAAATGTAGCGAGAAAAAATCTGAAATTCGGACCCGAGGTTCAACACGATTTCTTCTCAAATGGGTTTTTTATTTAGCTTTTGAAATGTCACAAAAACAAATTTAGAGGGAAAATTCCATGATGACCTATTTTTAGAAGCAAAACCCAAGAATCCAAAGCTCTGATACCAAATGTTATGAAACCAGCTTACAAAAAGATAGAAAATATAGATGAACGCCTTAGAAATAAGCCTCTTCGAGGGGGCAACCTCCTTTACATTACACAAATGAATAGTTCTTAGATGTTTCAAATGACAAAACCTCCTTTCTATATATAGGAGTCTAAGGGGTCACAATATAACTAAGCCGACCTAACAATAATAATATAAAGGCACAAAAATAACAATAGAGGGATTCTATGGGGCACAATAATAAAAATATGGGGACAATAGGGGCACAACAATAACAATAAAGGATACAACGACAATAGTAATGGGGGAATCACTAGTATTATAGGGACCTAACAACATAACAACACACATTCAACAAGATTCATACAAATGAAAATGAAATAGTTCATAATCATAGGCATAAGTTAAATAACATACATTGCAAATACAATAAGAATACTCCTAATATATTCATAACATATGCATGAAAGATGTCGTGTTGATACTTCACCAAGTATCGCTGCTCTCATTTCCTCCAAGTATACCTGTGCGAAGACTATGTTCTATCCTACTATGTGGAGATGTTCTATATATTGCTAGGAAACCTATAAGTCCTGTGCCAATTACTTATTCTTGGCCATCAAATACTGAGCGTTTGATCTTGCTGCACTTGCAACAACCAATTTGGCTTCGACAATGGAATTTGGCTTCTTGTTGGTGTCTGCTACTATCAACCTTTATCTAATGAATGCAGGTGATGCATGATCATCCGAAAAATTCTTTCTTCACATTTTTACAATTCACTCCTAAAGTTCATTATATGATAGATTGTACACATCCGTTACCAGATCATCATCAAGGGGAAGTATGTCCCCTACCTTGCTTGGGGCTAACTTTGCGGTTGGAGGTGGTGGACACTGAACGATGATCTACAACACACTAAGCATCAGATCAATATCTTTATCATGTGGCTCTAGCCACAATTCCATTTCTACAACTTCAATCAAATCTTTGATCGGTTGAACAAGCTCCCAGTCCTGCATCTATTCACTCTCTCCCTTTGTTGCTAACTGGTTTTGTTCTCTCTCTTCAACCTATATTGGCATTGTTTCTTTTGCTATGGTACCTTACCTTTCTTCTTCTTCCTGCTTCTTCTTATCTTCTTGTTCTTTCCTTCTCGGTTGTCATTCTTCCTTCAATTCTTGTTATGTTTTATGTGCACTCAATTCTGCTTCTTGCAAACTCTATTTTCTCTCTCTCTCCACTTTGCTCTCTATATCCTCTGCTTCCTCTTTTCTCCTTTTGCCAAATATTTTTTCTTAAGGATTGAATTTTCTTTCACTCTGCATCTTTATTCTCCCTTTATTCTGTCAGTAACCTTTCTCCTTCCCTTATCTTGTACCAGATTGCTACCTTCTGCTACTGCTGTTGGAATTGTTGCCATGTTAGTGTTGAATCCTTTTCTATAAACAACTGAGTGTCCACATATATTGGAAAGTTAACTGGAACTTGCCCAACTTCTTCCCCAGTACTTCTTCAATGGTATCTTTTAAAGCAGCTCTCTTTTGCTGCCATGGTAACAGTGGCTATTGGAGAGAGGTGCTCAACAATTGTGGTACCTATGGAACAGGAAAGACACTCATGGAAAGAAAACATCAATCTTTAGCAAATCTACTTTCAAGGCATGATCAAGCAAGAAAGTAGGCATATGATGAGAGGTATTTCACAATTTTCAATAGTAAGAGGGACTGACTTCCTATGGGAACTGCACATTGCGCAGTCCCAATAGTAAGGGATGAAGCTTCTCGCTTGAGACTGCGCAATGTGCAATTCAGTTTGGGAAGTGGTCTGGGAGTGCGCAGTCTCAATGGAAAGGGTGATAGAGGACCCCTGGAACTGTGTAGTGTGAAGTTGGAGCCAACCTGTACTGCGCACTGGGCAGTTTTAGAGGCCAAGCTTGTGGCTTGAGCCTTAGCATTGTGAAGTGCCCAGCTGGGCAAGGCAAAATCCAGCCAAGGGAAGTAGATATATGCTTGGTGGAAATGTGAAAAATGAGCAAAAGTGAATGATGATGTGATATTGAGTGAAAAATAACTAAGTATGAGTGAATCAATGTAGATCAAGTGAAAAACTATTCAAACAGAAAGAAAATCAAGTATGTGAGGAGAGTCGCTGCAACCGCGACCATCAATGCAAAAATAAGAAAACCAATGCGACACTTGTGAAAGGAAAAAAACAACTTAGAACAACACTTATACAAGCTAAAATAAGTTGAAACATCAGAGACCGTGAAGAGAAATAAGCATAACATCACTCACACAAACAAAATGACAAAAAGTGACAAAAAAAGTGGGAAAAGGCAATAAAAACAAAACTCACCTAGAAACGCGATGACAAATCCATCGAAGTTTCCTTGACCTCTTTAAGAATTCTAGAGCTTCAATAGCGAATGTGAAAATGATATCTAGAAGCATCGATTAAATAGATTTGAGAAAACGAGGTTTTATGACGCGCATGCCTAAAATCAAGGAAAAGGCGACACTTGGCAGAAACTTCTAAAAATGGCAATGTGACACCTTTGGGAAAGTAATAATGGATCCCTATTTCCTAGGGATGATTTTTTTCCCTTTATTTTTCTTATTTTTCCACGGAAAATTTCCATGCACACTGCTGGGAAAGATTGCATAATTCTTTGGAGCTGGACAACTTTCTGGCTTAGTGCACTGCACAGTTTCTAAGCTTAGTGAGGGATTGTGTAGTTTCTAGGTTCAGTGCTGGGTTGTCTTCCATGACTATGTAGTTTCTGAGCTCAAGGCTACTTGCCCATCATCAAGGCTACTTGCCCTCAAGGATTGCATAGTTTTTGGAGGCAAGATGAGAGCTGCTGAAAGACCAAGTTAGGAGGTTAGCTTGTGAATTAGAAAGATCACTTACATGTGAAAACAAGTGAACACAAGAACAAGTGAAAGAGATAAGTCTCAATCAAATCAAGAGTACTTGATAGCAGTGCAAGACAACCTCCTGTTAATAGAAGGTTAGGCTCCAAAATATAAGCATGGGCAAAATTTTGAAGGGTGGTTGTAGTCACTACAACAATACCCTTTGTTCTCATTTTACATATTTATAAGAAAGAGGATTCAGAACTATAACAGTTAAGATCCCCAAAATCCTCAAAAAACCTCTATTCTAGGATCCTATAGATCCACCTATCCTCTAAGAGATATAACTAAGTCTAAAATATCTCTAACTCACTCAACATTCTTGAGATCTCTTCTTCGAAGTAATTTTTTTTACAATATTTACAATTTTTCTCTAATTTTCCTAAAAACATAGGAAATACAAACAATTAATACATTTAATTTAGAACCAACACCCATGAAAATGAACTACCCATAAGTGTAGTAAAAATGTGTTCTAACTTGTAGGTAATATTCTCCTACATCATACTCAGATAGTGAAAAAAACACATGGTCTCCTAACCACATGTGCTTCATATGTTGATGAATTCATCATGGGTCCCAAAATTTAGTTTGTAGATGCCTATTTGCTCTGTTGATTTATTATTGCTTTGTTTCCTTTAATTCTCCAGGCTTCCACACTTTATGTTGTTGTTGCCCCATTGCTTTGTTGATGCACAATTCTTCAATAAGATGCATCTCCCTATTGTTTGTCCTCCTTTGGCCATAATATCTTCTCTTGGATGTCTTCCTCATGAGCATCCACAATTCATCAATCACTTTATCGGCTCACTGCTGTCACTCATAGGTTGTTTCTTATCCTCCTATCTTGTAAGAGTTATAAAACTCTTGTAAATCCATTGATTACATTTTTCAGTATTCTCCTCATTATTTTTTAACACAATTTCCTCTAGTTTTTTTTTGTTTTTTGTTTTTTTTAAGTTGAATGCGTAGACTTTGGATTTTTAACCTCTCTTACAAGAAATCAAACTCCTCATATAATTCAACAAAATCACTTTGAATTGTACCAATGTTCTCCATGCAATATCCATCACTTAGATCTTATGCCAACCACTCTTCCAAAATTTCTATATCATCTTCATCTATGCTTTCTTCCTTTGACATGAGACTTTCAATTAGTATTGAAATCTCCTATAGCATGTCTTCATGAAGTAATTCTCCACCTTATGATTCTATTTATCCTCTATATTTACAAAATTTCCATCATATGATGCTAATCCATCTTCCTCTAGAGTAGAATTTAAGATTTGTTCTCCTGCATTTCCTTTGTCATAACAACTTCCCTATCAAATCCATCATCTTCAAAGTTAATAAACACACACTCAAAAAATTTATCCATTTCATCCATCGCTTCTAGAAGTTTCATTTCTTCATCAACCTGCATAAACACATCATTTAGGCGTTGACCATCACTAGTTAAACCTGCATACATACACAAAGTGTAAGATTCAAAAACATAACGTTATTCTTTCAATGTTTCATCCACCTAATATTCATGCTGATCCAAACTAAATCCAAAGTCAATTAGGTTATCTATAATTTCTTCCTCAACATTTATGCCTCCTTCTGCATCAAGGAATAAAATTTGTTAAAAAAATTATTTTATACTCAACTGATCTGATTTTTTCTTCATCCTATCATATATCCTTTGCCTTAGTGTCCTTTGCAATTGATGCCATCTCACCTGCTTCTACTTCACTATCCATCCATATCTCTGGTCTTCTTGGATTTCTTGTAGCAACTATTTCAAATGTTTGAGTTTTTCTCTTAATTAAACTACCCCCTTCTCAAACTCCTCATCATTCAATTCCTTTATGCCAACTACTTTTGCAGTTTTCTTCATATGATTGTGACTTCTCCTCTCTGAACCCTTGACATGACCATTAGTAGTCTTTCTTTCCTTATTTTGTGAAATCTCCTTTTCCACTTGTGAGCTGTAATAATCCTTCTCCATCTCTTCAACAAGTTTGTCACTTGTCACAGTACCAAGTTCTCCTCTTTGTATCCATCTCTCGTCTTTGTCTTAGCAATTCTACCCACACTATCTGGGGAACTTCCTTTTGCAACTTCTACCCAACCTCAAGTGTTGAAACTTGTCTTCTTTTGGTTCTCTCTGGTATAACCTCTCCTTCTCCTAGAGCACATATTATCCTCAAATTTCAAAGTTGTTAGGCTTCTGCAATTTCATCTGCTCACCTCTCTCTTCCTCTCTAGAAAACTCAGTTGTCCTCTCTTTAGAAATTTCACCTTGTTGTTGGGGTTCTGTCACAATTCCTCCACTTGAGAGCTCTTCTTACTCACTCTTTCTCTGTAATAGCTTCACTTCTACACTGGTTGATACCAATATTCCTTCTCTACTAACAATAAAATCAATTATTCATGAATAGAGTTAACGCAAAACATCATACATATTTTATATGACCTATACCAAGATCTTATGCTCATAAATATTCCTTTTGGTCGACTCCTCTGAAGCAATCCTCCCCCAAAGAATTTATACTCTTTAATCTTCAAAAAATCCTCCTCAAGAGTGCATCAAATCTTTCATCCTCTTGGAATCATCTTTTATGCCTCTAAACTATTGCATCATAATGCAAACCTACTCTGCATTTTTTCCTCAAGAGATTTGTACCTTTAAGTTTGTTGGCCCTGCCTCCATCATTGAAATCCTTTAACAATCTTGACTCAAGAACATTATGCTCTCTTTCCTCCAAAATATCTAGTGTTTGTCCTAAAAACTTCACCTCGTGATCATCAATATTCAACTCAATATGAATTTCACAACAAAAATCAAAGTTTCCTCTTTTGGACTCCTCCAAATTTGATCCTGCTATAATACCTTGCTCCACTGTCTAAAACAGATCCTCTACTATTATATTCTTTGTTGGATTACTTCCAGTATTGCCATTCAAACAAGCAGGATCAAAACCTACTCTAGTACCACTTTTGAGGCAGACTTGGTTAGGATCTGGTCAACACTCCCAAATTTCTAATTGAACCTGACAGGTGCTTCCCTCAATTTCAACCTAGGAAATAATTCATTTTCAATGCTTTAAACTTGCCTTAATTAAATTTTTAGTGGAAGGAGTCTTAAGGGTATATTATAACCCTTTCATAAACCACTAGATTCAAGAGGTTTTAACTATAGCCACTCGAGCCAAAATCTCTCCACACACACACACTAAAAATGCATCGCCCAAAATATAGTCATAACCACTGTGGCCTCAACTTTCTTATAAAAAAAGTGCATAGGAGAGACACTACAATAGAAGCCCCTTTTCCTTTGAATAGTCGTCAGATCCAAGCTTTGTATATGCTTGTGCAACCTAGATTTGGGTATAAACACCATAGCCGAAAATCTATATGAGCCCATTTCTATCTTTAGCCTATCTATTTTTAGAGTTTGGATTTTATTGCTTCTACTATGCCACTCTAATCACTTTATTATAATTAATTTGGTCTCTTTGGATCGTTGATCTAGTGCACTTGTTTAACGATCAAATAAAAGATTTCCTTTATTGTAAGAGACTCTCGGACTTGTCTTCGTTCATCCTTCTAAGCTTTAAACATCGATTATGCAACTTTTGCGTACCTTCAATGGCACTTTCTCTCAATACAACCCCCCTTGAGCTTTGATTCACCTACAACACATCTTCATTCAAGTTTAAACTATATGGCTTACTTACACATTGTCAATAATATATTTCTGCACATATCAATTTAGAACACTCGAATAGAGTGGTTCTTTGTATTCAACAAATACACATGCTTTGTACAAAATTACATGAGGTCTCTCCTTGGCCTGATTTAAAATATAATTGGTCCTATTGGCCTTACTTTTCCAATCTCTTGACTCTCTCACTCACTTCTTCTACTACATACCCTTTGTTATCATTTTACATAATTAGAAGAAAGAGGATTATGAACTACAATAATTTCAAATCTACAAAATATTTAACAAACCTCTATTCTAGGATCCTTTAGATCCACCTATCCTATAAGAGATCTAACTAACTCTAAAATCTCTCTAAATCACTCAACATTCTTGATATCTCTTCTTAGAATTAGATTTGTTTACAATATTCACAATTTCTCTCTAATTTTCTTCAAAAACGTAGGAAATAAAAACAATTACATTCAATTAGGAACCAAATCCCATGAAAATTAAGACCCCTAAGTCTAGTCAAAGTGTGTTTTGACTTGGAGGTAAGATGTTCTTGCATCATCTAGAGTGCTTTCTCTTCAACCATGGTGACGGTTATAAAAAAGGATGGTTCATGGCATGTGTCTCCATTTTATAGACAACTCATCTAATCTACAACAAATCTTGGGAAAGGCATGTACAACATGTTGACAAGGTCTTGAAACTATTAGAAGAGCAACAACAAACCTTCCAAGAGTACCTTTGGCATTCAGTGTCACGTGATGGTGTCAACGTGGATCCTAAAAAAATCAAAGCTATAAGGGAATGGTCAATCCCCAATACCTTGAATAAATTCAAAGGATTCTTAGGATTGACAGGGTATTACTGCAAGTTTGTAGAGTATTATGGTCAAATAACAGAACTTGTAACAAAATTATTGAAGAAGGACACATTTTCTTATACTAAATAAGCAATCAGATATTTTGAAGTACCTAAAGAGGCTTCAGAATACAACTCTCGTCTTAGTGACACCTAACTTCACAAAAATATTCATTGGAGATTGTGATTCCTCATGTTAAGGAATTGGTGAAATTTTTATGCAAGAAGGAAGGAATATTGCCTTTGAAAGTATCCCACTTAAAGGAAAGTGTATGTTTTAAACCTGTGGAGATAATACCTACAAACAAATTCGTAAAACTAACATAAAATATACATTTGCAAACACAAAAAATATACACAATGATTTTTCTCCTGGAACCTAAAAATGAGAAAACCAGATTGATTTTGCATTATGTTCCTTTGAAATTTTAGAATACATTATATACATGTTGTAATATTCATAAACCCCCAACCCATTGACCTTAGATCGGGATATAACCATAGTTCCTCTGACTAGATCTACAAAAACATGGCAAAACCACCATGTGCCTGAATATTTCTCACCATAAAATGTAAAAAATGGCCACAAACAATTGCCCAAATAGTCATGCAAATAATATAACACATACCCAATAGTTATAACTTACTCAAACCCATCTATGAAAAAGAAATGTTGGCCATACTAGATGCAATTACAAATGGTGTCTATGCTAATAGGAAGACACTTCAAAGTCAAAATAGACCATGACAATCTGAAGTACTTCTTTGAGAAAAGACTATCTTCAAAAGAGTAACAAAAATGCCTTACAAAGTTGTTAGATTATGACTATGAAATTACCTACAAAAGGGAAAACAAAATATTGTGGAAAATGCACTCTCAAGGAAAGAGGAAGACACAAATGGTTTACTATTTTCTATTTCCAAACCACAATTTGGTTGAGCGGAAGAAGAAAGGATAGAATGGAAACAAGATGAGAAGATATGCAAGATCATTCAACAATTACACGAGGACCCCAAATCAATAGAAAAACTTGTGTGGAAAAATGATTTATTACGGTATCAAGATAATGTATACTTATGTAAAAATTCTAAACTCAAACATAAGGTCCTTTGGAATTACACACTTCTCTTGTAGGACATTCAAGATTCTTGAAAACATACCATAGCATCATGAAAGATTTTTTTTGGGAAGGTATTAACGTATATGCACAAAATGTTGTGATGGAATGTGTTGTATGCCAACAAAATAAAGGAGATGCTATTAAGATCCTAGGGCCCCTTCAGCCATTAAGCATACCAAGCTAATGTTGGGAAAAAATTTCAATGCCTTTTACTACTTGTTTACCCAAATTTGAAGGCAATAGTGTCATTATGGTAGTGGTAGATTGAATGACAAATTATGCCCACTTTTTCTCTCTTTCTTGTCGTTTTAAACACTACTAAATATTGAAACAATTTTTGACGATTCTTTGTCATTCTTACGACAAGGTTTCGTAGCTATAATGACAAAAGGAGATTTCAGAAAACATCATTTTCGGTGCAGTCTCACGTTCAACCCATTTCATCTCATTGCAATTCTGATACTAACAATCGTCAAAGCACTGGCACGTGTTTCTCACAAACGATTGTTGAAATTTCCCATGGTTACGACGTTACTACTGTCAGAAATGGTATCGTAAGCAATTTTTTGAAAATATATCGTGACAAAAGCTTCATGGTTGTGATGTTTCTACTGTTGGAACTTGCATCACAATACCAATGATATTTCCAATTTTTAATAAAATTGCAATGAACTTGCCATGGTTTCAACTTCTCCCCCATCAAAACCTACATCACAAGACCTACACTCTTGCAAATATTAAAAAAAAAAATTCAACAAACTCACCATACTTATGAAGTTATTACTATTGAAAGAGTCCTCAAAAGACCGACACACTCTTGTGATAAACCCACCATAGCTATGATGGAATTTAGATGGGAATGATGTTGAAAGACTGACGACGTTAGCAATTTTAAAAATAATCAGTGCTTAGAATTTCCATAACCCCTATAACCCCATCTTTACTATTTTTTTAACTTCCATGATGGGACATTTGAATTTCCCTCCCCACATTTCCCATCAATGATTATAACCTGGAATGGGCTAGCATTGGTCTGTCATCATCATCTCAAAATGACTCGACAGATGAAATTTTACCCATGTTTATCATCATCACTTCACACTATCTCATTGATGACCCCTTCTATAGATTATATGCATGAATATTTGGCAAGCCATCACCTCTACCTAGCCTATGATTGATTGTGACAACAATTGAATAAAGGATAATTTATAAGCACGGGATCATGACCAATTCATCCTCCTCCATCCACCCTATAGCTAGTCATTTCCTTATTTTCCACTTCCAATAATCTATTCTAGAAATTAATTTTGGCAGCTAATTCTATCGATAGTCACAACACAGCTAGAAGTCAAAGATATTTTCATATAGACTACTAAACTTAATGAACTCTAGGTTATGTGTTATTGGAAAGTATAATAACAACAAACATAGAGCTCATTGAGTTTACTAGTGTATATGAAAATTTATTTGACTTCCAGGTGTGTTGTGGTTATTGATAGAATTAACTACCAAAATGAGTTTCCAAAATAGAATGTTGGAAGTAATAAATTTGGAAATACCTAGCTAAGTGGATGGAGGATGAACTAATGGTGATCCCCTACTTATCAATTGTCCTTTATTCACCTATTGTCACAATCATTCATAGGCTATGTAGAGGGGATGGCTTGCCAGAAATTCATGGATATAATTTATAGAAGGGGTCATCTATGAGATAGTGAGAAGTGATGATTGTTAGAAATTAATTATCAGAGCAATGAAATGCACAAAATATTGTGGAAACACAAATACAAAATCACATAAAACAAGAGAGACATAGATATACGTGGTCCACCCAAATTGGGATATGTCCACAGAGAAAAAAAATTATCCTTCCTTTTATATTATCCAACAAAATAAAGAGATACAACCTACAACGAATCCATTGCAATTTCCTCTTCGCTCTCACATAGTTTCCTCTCTCTCTCTCACTCAAAATAATAATGCATAATAGTAATACAAGTCCCTCATATAAACTGAGGGTTGTCTTATAGGGAAAAAAACCCTATATTAGCATAAATTCTATTGTCAGATCAACTGCATAATGAATGGCCTAGATCCAATGTGACTAAAATAAAAATCACTAAACAATCAGGAAGATAATCAGGCTCCACACCCAACAGTCTCCCACTTGGAGACTAATTCTAACAACTTCATTGTTGCTTCATTTGCTGGACAATGATTCCACTTTGGACTTGGTTGTTTCTCATCTTAATCATCATACTTGAATACCAATTGAAACTGAGAAGAGTCTCAGTTTCTCCTTGGTTACAACTTTTGTTAACATATATGCAGGATTCTGGCTAGTATGTATCTTTTCCAGCTTCAACTTTGCATCTTATAACACTGACTATATAAAATGGTACTTGATCTATATATGTTTAATCTTGGAATGAAATGTTGAGTTATTTGCAAGACTAATGGCACTCTATCTGCCACTGTATAACCTTCCCATCTCTTGCTTCTTTGCCAATTCATCCATAAACCTTTATAACCAAATCATTTCTTTACTAGCCTCTGTAGCAGCAACACACTCTGCTTTCATTGTTGAAAGTGCAACAATGTTTTCCAATTTTGAAACCCAACTAAAAATTGTTCCACCTACAATAAACACATACCTTGTGGTGCTCCTCTTGATATATCTATCATCTGCCATATTTGCATCAACATATCCCTATACTTCTCAAATACTTGAGAATCCATTTCACTACCATTGAATCCTCTTTTCCTGGATTGTTCATATACCTGCTTACAACTCTCCTTGCATGTGCAATATTAGGTCTTGTGAAAACCATTACATACATTAAGCTTCCAAATCCTGATGCATATGGAACTTTACACATATAATCCATCTCTTCCTAAGTGCTAGGACACATCTCCTTACTTCATTTGAAATGGCTAGACAAACGTGTAATAACTAGTTTTTCTTTCTGCATATTAAATCTTTCCAACATATTTTCTATGTACTCACTCTGAGACAATGTTAATTTGCAATTTTTCCTATCTCTAGTTATTCTCATACCAAGGATTTGTTTTACAACACCCAAATCCTTCATTGAAAATGAATTTTCTAATTTTCCTTTGAGAACATTTATTAACTGCATGTTAGACCCTGCAACAAGCATGCCATCTACGTACAATAACAATATAATATAACTACCACCATTTTTCTTTTTAAGATAAACATAATCTTTAGAGTGACATCTAGTATAAACTTGTTCAGACATAAACCTGTCAAATTTTAGATACCATTGCCTTTGATCCTGTGTTAAGCCATACAAGTTCTTCTTAACTTTATACACTAACTTCTCCTTCCCATTGACCTCATACCCTTGTGGCTGCTACATATATATTTCTCCCTCCAAATCCCCATCGAGAAAGGTTGTCTTTACATCTAACTACTCAAGATGCAAATATTCTGTTGCCACTACACTTAAAATAGTTTTGATTGAAGTCATTTTAATAGCAGGAGAAAAAATTCCATCAAATTATATACATTTCTTTTTGGTAAACCCCTTCACCAGAAGTCTAGCCTTATTGTTGAGAAATGGCAACAAGAAATTCCAGTTTAATTTGTCCTTGAATTAAACCGTGAATTAAAATAGAATTTTTTTCTCATAGAAATTTGAAAATAATTAATCAAGTTTAATTAACTTAACTAATTTAGGAAATTCGAATTGGAAGTCTTATAGAAGATATATATATGTTCTCCCTAATTTATAGGAGTTAAGGATGAGTTATGAATGAGTTGTAATTAGTTAACTCAAATTTATTGAGTTAAGTCCAGTTAAATTAGTTCCAATCAGTTTTAGGAACTAATAGTGAGTAAACAGTCAGTTGGGACACTTGTGACCTAATTAGTGCTACTCTAGTTAACTGGAGATTCTACCATTAGAAACTCATGCATTTTGATTATGAGAAAGATCCAGTTGAGACTAGAGTGTAGGGACAATGTACTATTTGTTTTAGATTTTTCTGAGTTGCACTGATAGTGCATGTAATCAGGAACTGATCCTTAAGGGACTACACTATTTTTAGAGGCTTTATTTCCCTTTAAATACAAGTTATCCTTCATAGGAATTACACATTGGAATAGAGACTTGGAGAGCTTGTGAAGAGGCTAAGCTTTGGCCTTGAGCTTTCTTATGAGTTGGAGATTGACTTTTCTAAGTGTTGGGATTGTTCTAGAGAGAACAAGCATTGTACTTTCATCTTGATTTTCCCAATTAATACAAAACAGATAGTGGGGTTTTGATTTGTGGCTTTCCTCGTATATTTATTGTGTTATGTGCCTTTGATTATCTTCCTCTATTGATTATTGTTTGCTCGACCTTTATGTGCTTCTACTATAAAGAGTAGAAGTAGATTCTTGTCTCTTTCTTTAGCAAATTGCATTAGCTTGTGAATATAAAGGTTTTTCTACATGGTATCAAAGCAAGAGTGTTTTTTGGGGCGAGAGTTTGTAGAGAACATCTGAAAATTTATGTGCAAATTTTTCAGAAGAAAATTGCAGATCTGGATTCCTTGGGAAAATATACCCAATTTAAAAAAAAATCGACCAAATTGGAGTTTGGATGAGGGAGATATCGATAATTTAAAATAAGCTCTCTAGAGGAGATTTCGAAGTTTTGAGTTTCTGGGTTATAGGTGAAAGTCGAATTTGCATACATACTTCAGGATCGGAAGATAGCGTTCCATGGGTTGAGGCTTGAGTATGCTTGGAAGGCAACTCAAATTTTATAGCCTGGAGGGACAAGATGGAGGCTGTGCTAGAAGACAATGGCTTGAAGGAATTCATTGATCAAGAAGTCCCCAAGCCAACAACTATGGATGCATAGACCTTGGCCGAATGGAAGAAGTGTGTGGTGAAGGCAAGGTGGATAGTCCTTGAGGGAGTTCGAGACCACATTGTCTTGAGTCTCCATGGCAAGGAAAATCTGCATGCTATGTGGAAAACATTGATAGACTTGTATCAGAATAACAATGATAAAAGGAAGTTGGCGCTGAAGGATAAACTTCATAAAATCAAGATGGAGTAAGGCGAGATGATTCCAAAGTACTTGACCAGGTTCACTCAATGTCGGGATGAACTTGGAAGTGTTGGAATCACAGTTTCCGAGGAGGATATGGTGAGCCTTACTCTTCTTGGACTCCCAAAGAGTTGGCATAGTTATCAGGACTCTGTCAATGGTCAGGAGAAGCTGCCAGATTGGGAACGACTATGGTCAGATTTGATGTAGGATGAGATCAGGAGGAACACCAGGGATGGCTCTTCATCAAAGACTAATGATGAAGAGAATTGTGCCTTAGAAATTAAGGAAAGGAAGGGGAAAGGTAAAATTTCTCATTCCAAATCAGATTCTTATCATGGAGGTAAGAAGAAGCACACGACGAAAGTTAAATTCTTTCATTATCACAAGATGGGTCACTTTTCTACAAATTGTCCATTGAAGAAGTCCAAGGAGAATTACTCAGGAGGAGTAGCGGGTGAGGCTTTGGCCTCCCAATTCAAATTGGACTTTTCCCTCATTGCATGCATGGTGTCTTCAATGATGGGAAGTGTCTGGTACTTAGATAATGGAGCTTCTTTCCACATGACTGGCGACAAAGAGTTATTCAGTGAATTGGAGGAGAAAGATCTCAAGATGCATATCAAGCTGGGTGATGGCGGTAAGTATAGTGTTACTGGTGTGGGCACTATTACTTTTCAAAGGGAGCATGTGGATCCACTCACCTTGAAGAATTTTATGCATGTACCTAGACTGACAAAGAACTTGGTATCCATTGCCATGCTTGAGAATAGACTATGATGTGAAATTTTCGAAAGGAAAGGCATTCCTTCAACACATAGGCACGGGTCAAGTAAGGAAGATAGGGATTCGAGTTTAGAATCTCTATAAGATAGAGGTAGAGGATTGTGCTGCTTTGATTTCAAAAGCGAAAAAGATGTTGAGTCGAGACGTTGGCGAGTTGTAGCACAGGTGATTGGGTGACTTGCATCATGGGGTTTTGAAGATATTACAACAAATCTCTATCGGTCTTCCCAAAGGTACGCTTGAGCAAGTTGATACATGCAAGGGTTGTAATTTGGGAAAATACACCAAGTCTTCCTTTGGAGATAGAGACACTCAAGCAGAGTCTATTCCGGAGAGAGTCCATCCAGATATGTGTGGAACATTCTCGACAATATCCACCGTCAAACACATGTATTATGTTATATTTGTAGATGAGTATTCTCATAAATGCTGCATGTTTTTCATGAAGAAAAAGGATTAGACATTCACAAAGTTTTTTGAATTCAAAGCATTGGTCGAGAAAGAGTCAGGCAATAAGGTTAAAGCTCTATGGAGTGATAATGGTGGAGAATATGTCTCCAATGAGTTTAAGAACTTTTGTGCAGTAGAAGGGATTAAATGAGAGTTGACAACACCTCATAACCCTCAATAGAATGGGGTTTCCGAGAGGAAGAACAAGAGCATAGTAGGGGCAACAAGGGTAGTGTTGCATGATCAGGGCCTACCACTACAGTTGTGGGCTGAGGCATGCAACACAATGGTTTATGTTCAAAACCATAGCCCACATCGGATACTTGAGAGTAAAACACCATAGGAAGATTATTTTGGTAAGAGGCCAGATGTTGGTCACTTCAGGATTTTTGGGCCATCAATTTATTGCCATGTGACCAAAGATGCACGGAAGAAGATTTAGCCAACAACAAAGTTGGGGATCTTTGTGGGGTACACTAATACTCCACACAACTATTAGGTGTACATGCAAACTAGTCGGATGATAGTGGTTCGCAGGGATGTCAAGTTTGATGAGGAGAAGGCCATGCAAGTATCCATTGAGAGGGAGCTTGAGCTACATGCGGAGGAGGAACATTTAGTTCCTAAGGTTGAGGATCCTCAGATTGATGTGGAACAACCACATGCAGAGGTTCCGGGAGTGGAGACATCCACTCAAGCAGAGTCTTCCAGAGAGGGAAGAAAGCGCACTAGAGAGGCAGAAAGATTGTTGGATGATGCACGGGAGAATGTGGGAGAACCCTCTTCTCAGCACAGACAGAGGAGGTCACTAGAGAGGTACACTAGATACATGGCACTTATGGGTGCATGTGTTGTGAAAGAGCCATCTTCCTTTCAGGAAGAAGTGCAACAACCAGTTTGGGTTGATGCGATGGGGAGGATTATGACTCCATAGTTTGAAACAATGTTTGGGATGTGGTCTCGAGACCAAATGTGTTATGCAGTTAACCAGCTTAGTTAAGCGATGGTTAGGCCTACCAAGCTGTATTGGAAGGTGACAAAGCATGTATTGGGATACCTCAGAGGCACTACTTAGTTTGGGTTGTGGTATAGATAGACAAAGGGAGTGAAGCTTCAAGGCTTCACCGATGTAAATTGGGCAAGCAGTCCATCTGACAGGAAGAGCACATCAGGAGGGATCTTTAGTATTAGGTTAGCTGCAGTTTCTTGGTACATTAGGAAACATAGATTGATTGCACTCAGTTTGGTAGAGGTGTAGTACATGGCTGCAAGTCAAGCAACATGTGAGGCTATCTGGACGAGGAAGATCCTGGTTGGTTTTTTTGGTCAGCAGATGGATCCGAGAGTGATTTGTTGATAATCAGAGTTGTATCAAACTATCTAAAAATCCAGTTTTTCATGATCAGTCCAAGCATATAGATATCCAGTGTCATCATCTCAAAGATTGTGTATTGAGGCAGAACATGTTGTTAGATTACATTCCCACGGAGGAGCAAGATGTTGACCTCTTGAGAAAGTCATTGCCAAGATATAAATTTGAGTTTCACAGAGACAGGATCGGGGTACTGGATAATCCCTTTCTTGTTGAGAGGGAGTGTTGAGGAATGGCAACAAAAAATTCCAGTGTAATTTTTCCTTGAATTAAACTGTGAATTAAAATAGAATTCTTTCTCACAGCAATTGGAAAATAATTAATTAAGTTTAATTAACTTAATTAATTTTGGAAATTCAAATTGGAAGCCTTTTAGAAGACATGTATATGTTCTCCCTAACTTATAGGAGTTAAAGATGAGTTATGAATGAGTTGTAATTAGTTAACTCAAATTTATTGAGTTGAGTCTAGTTAAATTAGTTCCAATCAGTTTCAAGAACTAATAGTGAGTAAATAGTCAATTGGGACACTAGTGAGCTAATTAGTGTTACTCTAGTTAACAAAATATTCCACCATTAGAAACTCATGCATGTTTATTTTGAGAAAGATCCAGTTGAGACTAGAGTGCAGGGATAGTGTACCATTTGTTTTAGATTTTTCCGAGTTGCACTGATAGTGCATGCAATTAGGAATTGATCCTTGAGGGATTCCGCTATTTTTAGAGGATTTATTTCCCTTTAAATACAAGCTATCCTTCATGGGTATTACACATTGGAATAGAGAATTGGAGAGCTTGTGAAGAGGCTAAGATTTGGCCTTGAGCTTGCTTATGAGTTGTGTTAGCGCTTGGAATTCACCTAGGCTGAGATAGACAAACTCTCAAGGCTACATCAAACCATTTCACCTCGTAGCTAGCCCTACGAGGTATGAGAAGGCTCTCTCGGGTCAGATTCGGTAGATCTTTCAATATGATAAGCTGACCAATTAGGAATAAAGATTTTAGGCTAGTAAATTGATAAAGGGGGTTGATTTAAAGATTTTTGGTTTTTTGGTGGCAATTGGAGGGAGTGCAATTCAGGGTGCGGGGATTGAGCACAGTTTTTGCAGGGGGATCTTTGGGGCAAGGTAGGAGTGAGCGCTGATGCCTTAATCTGAGATGGATGATCAGGGATGATAGAGAAGGAGCTAAAGAGGGCAAACAACCATTTGAGTCCTCTCTAGACAGTAGAAAACATAAATTTTGAACAAACTAAAAAGCTGAGCATGTCAAAGCATGATTTCAAACTTTATCACTTCATCTGTCCAAATAGAAGCAAAAGAGAGATGTGGAATACATAAACAAACTTACAAGAACATGTAGAGAACACACCATCAACACAACAATCCACAAGGATCCACAATGATGTCTTCAAAACCCTGGCCTTCCTTTTCTTGAGATAGATGTACAATATACAATAAAGCTTTCTCCCACAAGAGTCCAACCTTCCAACCTCTCAAAATGACTAAGAAAATACATAATATAGGCAAGCTAACCTCTTCCCTTGCCTCTAGGGGTCGAGCTCATCCTTCTAGGAGCAGTTTTAACTAATTCCAAACTAAGCACTAGATAATAGGCCAGCTCAACAACTTGCCTCTATTACTTAGCTAACTGATTCATGCATTAATTATTCACTTTTTACATCAAGGAAGCTTCTATAAGGGTAAAGAGAGATAAAATCTATCAAAGTGTCATGAAAATATTACATTTATCCATCATCTACACGTAAAAATGGTCAACCATAGTCAAAACAGTGTTTTTTGACAAAAACAGGTCAATTCTGGCAAAGCTGTAGTTTAGGTCGCGCCCCCTGTAGTTTAGGTCGCGCCCCTTTGCTGCAACTTTTGAGTGGGTTCCACTGGTCCAAATCAGGTGCGAGATGGCTCATTGGAAAGCTTGGTATGTCTACTTTCCATCCCAAGTGTAATTTCTGCATTTCGAGTTGTTTTTCCCCCTCAAAAACCATTTCTCCCAAGGTCACTTTTCTGCAATTCTGGCAAAGCTGGCTCACACGGTCGCGCCCCCTGTAGTTTAGGTCGCGCCCCTTTGGTGCAACTTTTGAGTGGGTTAAACTGGTCCAAATCAGGTGCAAGATGGCTCATTGGAAATCTTGGTCTGTCTACTTTCCATCCCAAGTGGAATTTCTCAATTTGGAGTTGATTTGACCTGTTGAAAATCAAATCTCCCAAGACTGGTCAAAAAGTGCCAAATGAGGCTGCCTGAAAGAAGAGTGTTGTTGCAGTCATCTTTTGAATGCCTTCCTCAACCCCAAATTGAGCTCATGATAGCTCATTAGAAATATTTTTGTGTCTAGTTATCATTTTAGCCATCAAGAAAATCATTTGGCCAACCAAGCTAGGAGAAAAATTGATTTTTCCAAGGTCACACCAGAGGTGTCTTTGATTCTCCCGAGGCAACGGTATTCTTGACATTTCTTTAAATCCATGACACCTGTGCAAAAAGTGAAAGCGGTTTTTCTTCTTTGGCATGCTGTGGACAAAAACCCCTCTCAGTTTTCCAAAATTCATCTCTGACTGCTCTGAAACATCATTTGAGTGAAACTTGCCCTGATGTGTGAAACAAGGAATTTG
>APFE030672790.1:161776-174857 GCA_000404065.3 Pinus taeda | reverse complement strand
CCTTCTCCTTTTGTAAATATTCAATTTTCAGCAAAATTTGTGTTCATAGTTTTTAGGATTATTAGGAAATAAAGTTGTAAGATATCTCCCATTGGCCTTTGCTATATTGAGAAAGTTGCTCAAAAGAAATAGTTTTGATATTTACTTTTAAAATGGAAACATTAAACAAAAGGAAAATTTCTAGGAAATTAGGTATATTTAGATTCTAAAACCCCATTTCATTTTTGTGAAATCTTCTCAAGATTTAGAAGTACTGTAAATCATTTTAATGTTTTCAAATGGCCAAAAACGGTTATCAATATCAAAACAGAAACTGATTCAATCTTAGCATCTTCAACTCTTACCCTGTCATCCATGCTCTCTTAAGGAGAAAATTGTTCATCCCATTCATCAAAGTTTATGATTACTCAGAGTGTAATTCTAAAATATATTTGATATAAAAGATAAGGGGTCTTATTACAAGCCTGCTTACCATGATCATTGGGGAATAGTTTAACTGACATTACCAATACTGCATACCAAAACAGGGTAATGACTTATAATTATAAGACAAGGGGTCTCATCACGAGCCAACTTGTTCCATTAGACTACAACCAATGAATGGCATTGTCAAACAGCTCGCCACCAAACCAGGACAATGGCTTTTTATCTTGCAAAATAATAAAAAAAGAAATACAAAATATGAAGGCATATTTTTGGATTCATTCTTTTAATTATACTCTGAGATGGATGGGATAGTGGACAATCAAATGGTTAAAAGGTATCCCTGTCGAGACTATGAACGTTTGCTGGCAGCAGAGGCTCTACCTATGACAAAGGAGTCATTAAAAAACTAAGTTGGAAAGGTTCTTTGTTTTATCATTATCAACCAATAAAGGCTAATTTAAAACTTAGAATGTATTTAATTTTAACAAGAGAAGGAACTAGCAAAAATAGCTCTTATTAAATTCAGAATTTATGTATACCTAATTATATTAGAATTTTCCTCTTTGATAAGATTTCTATATAAAGAAAGTCTAAGTATTTCAACATTTTTCAGAGATAACTGTTTCTCCCAGTGAATCGCCAATTGTTGTGCTGTACAACAACCCCCCATTTCATAAAATTTTATCTTTAACTATAATATGAAATGGGTCCCTTTTTTAGATTTATGAATAAAATTGGTATCAACTTATTCTTCATCAAAAGGTTCGAAAGAAACAATACATTATAAACCTTTTGAATAAATATAAAATGGTCTTGTTATTGCGATAAAGCGATCACAAGATCGCATATTGCAACAACAAGGGATGCATAAAGAAAAGACCCATTGGTTTACCTCGATCCGAAAAGTGAATAACTATCGGATATCGGGAAAGGCAAGCAAATGTAACAAAAGGCCCTCTCACTTTTCTCTGATGCGATATCGCTATCGGCAATCGGGGAGTGTAGCACACACACATTAAAGGCACCCTTTAAAAACTCCCGATGCGAATAAGCTGTATCGCCATCGGGGATCGGGGATTTTGCAATGACACAAATATTACCACTCGAACATTTCTCCGATTCCAATTGCAATAAAGCTAAGCGCGAATTTCAAAAAAGATAGAAAAGGCTTGGGTATATTGTGTTAGATTATTATTAAAAGCCTTCCCGTTCCCGATAGTGATTCACTTGTGATTAACCGCCAAAAATCAAAGCCACGCTTGAATGAATTATTCGGCGAATAAATGATATGATGGACATTTAAATGATTGATAGGTTAAAGTGGCCAATTAATGGAGCAGTTATGCCGAGATCTCCTCAGAGATTGTATCTGTGGCAATATTATTTTAATCCTTCATTATTCGTTGATTGATATAACTCTTTCATATTTGGTGCGCACCACCTATTCTCTGTATTACGTTCATTTTATCTCCTGCGTAAAGCTCCACCGAAGCAACAAATTCAAGCCAAATGGGGAAGAAATCCAAGAGATTTGCAGCAGCTTCAGCTCCCACAGTAACAGGATAATCTACTGCTGATCCAGGACCAAGCAAGAAAGGATTGATTTCAGACACTACCTGTCTTGGCCTCAGTAACACTAGCTGGCAAAGCATCTATAATCTAGTTGAAGCTGAAGAGCCTGAAACGGTATCAGTGCGAGCTACTGCAGATTCAACCAGAAAGTCAAAAGCTACCCTAAAGGATTCAACCGACTCCTATCTACACCGAATAGCAGCTCGAGAGAAAATTCTTCCGTATACAGATGTAGTGAGGTGGGCAGTTGAGGAAATCCCTGTTACAAATAGAACATTCTGCACAATCGACGGGAGAGTCTTCGGCTCGTTTCAACCTAATGATTTGAGAAAAATGTACCACTTGCCTGAACTACAAAAGAAATACAACAAAGCATTTCTAGAGAAGTTCAGGGATGAGAATGAAACTGAATCAGTGCCTATTCGGGAATGGAGACAGAACCCCGCAAGGCACAAGCATGCATCTTCGGGTACATTGCTATCGGCTAAGACATTGGAGCAAGCATGTAATCAGGAGCTGGAAAAGAATGGAAGGTTAATTGCAGGTATTCAAAGTTTAACTTGGGACACCTATTAGTTGTTCCTAGTAAAACCATATAGTCAGAGAGCCGCCCTCAAGTGTCTAACAGATGCAATTGGTTGTACCATTCCCGATATACACGATGCCACATACTCGGCTCAGCTCCATTCTCGTCTCAGCCGCCCTCCAGAATTGGAACCGATGCTTGCAATCTGCCAACTCAGATCAAAGGGAAAACAACCAAAGTGATGAATCATGCTGCCGACTACCAACAAACTTGCTATGGAGAAGATATTCAAGATCTAGTTGTACCAATTAAATAGCATTTTATTTTTGTAGTTAGTTAGTTTAATTAAGTATTTATAGACCCTTTCATGCATTTAGAATTGGTCCTCAGTTTTTGTATAAGACTCAAACCTGGAAGTTGCACTACTGTACTTCCGGTATATTTTTTTATAAAGACTGGGCCAATTATTCCAAATTTTAACAACGAAGCTTTTATGTGGATGTGCACTATTGCTTTTATATGAAAGTATCTCTGAGTTGAAAGAAGGAATTTGAATTGCGATTGATATTGGGAATGATTTACAACACATATGGTACTACTATCTATGATCTGAATTCATTCTTTTATGTGAATTGTTATTTTATTACTCTTGCTATTATTGAATATATGTATGTGTTTTCAACAACATTCTTTATATTTTTCACTATTGGATGTTTAAAGGATGTTATTCTTTTAGTCATACATGTATCAGTAATATATAGAAGATAAGTGTAACAATGCTTTATTAATTACTTTGTTCAACTATTTGAACAAAGCAATTATTGTATGAATGAATGTCTTTGTTTAACAAATAGAGTCATCTATATGCTTATTTGTGAATAGAGATTATCAAATGTTGCACTTAGAAATAGAATTTTCCCGGGATAGAATAGATATTCCTATTTTTGTTAAATTATTCAGCGATTACCATTTTATTAGAAAACCAATCACTCATCCATCCCTTTTTATTCATCATTGGGAAACTGGTCCCATTATCTCCAGTCGGAGCCACCACATCAAATGGAAAAGGAGTTGCATTAAGGTCCGGACTGGGTGGTTTTCCTTGATGTTGTTGCAACGATTTTCGAGGCATCAACAGGGTACTACCCGAATCAATCAACATTATTACCTTTTTCTTCTTGATATTCCCTTCTATCTTGAGAGTTTGAGGAGTGGTAATTCTGTCAATGCATTACAAGATATGGTCAGATTCATTTCTTCTTTCTCTGGGATTGGTTCCTGGTGTATATCCTCTTCTTTTGATGTTTCTTGTTCCTTTTCTTGCTCCTCTTCCCCATCTATGTAAATTAATTTGTTCTCAGAACACTTATGACCTTTAGTGTATTTTCTATCACAATTGTAACAAATCCCTTTTTCTCTTTTTTCTTCCAATTGTTGTGGTTTCAACCATGTTGGTGGTGAAAGGCTAGGAGAAACAACACTTGCATCTTTATAGTTATGAGTGGTAGGCTTCCTTGTTGCCATAATTTTTCTTTCCATTTTTCTTTCCAACCTGAATGGCTTCTCCAATGAATTAGGTTCCCAAAGGTGAACCTCATGTTGTATTGAATCCTTTAGAGTACCTATGAATACATCAATCTTATGCTCCTCTGGAATATATTTTACCCATATATTCAATTTTTGGAAGTCCTCAATGTGCTCCACCATTGAACCCTTTTGTTTGAGATTTATAAATTGGATAAAAAAGATGTTGCTTTTTGTATCCTCATAATGTGCTATCATTTCTTCCATAAAAAATTCCCAAGTGACAATTTGTTTACAAAATCAAAGCGATCGATACCATACAAACTAATTGGGCTCCAAATATAAAGTTGCAATGCACACCTTTTGTGTGCTTTGCACATTATGGAGATCGAAATATTGCTCCATCTGTAGTATCCATGTTATGGGATCCGTGCCATCAAACTTACTCATATCGATCTTTGGAACATGGTGGGTCTTCAATCCAATGTTAGAGTCTATGAAATCATGACTAATATTTATTTTGTTCTCATCACAAGTTTCCTTTACTACCCTTTCGCCATTAGTAAGCATTTCTTGTAGCAGCTTTGTCAAATATATCTTCAAATCTTCCATGTTGCCTTTAAGTTTTGCTTCTATACCATGCATCTTAGCTTCCATGCCATCCATATTGGCTTCCATTCCATTCGTTAAACCATCCATCTTAGCTTCAGTTACTTTTTGTGAGAGCGAAATTTGTTGCACTTGGTCTCATAATTTTGATATATCATGTTGCATTTCTTCCTCTTCTTCATGTGTCATAGTAGAGATTTCAGGTTGCTTACTAGGTGTTTCCATTTTCTTTCTTTGGGTCATCAATGAATAATAATTATGCTTCACAATTCCCTTTGAATCACTTCAAACTACTTTCTCAAACAAGGATATTGCAAATTTAAAACAAAATACACACTTTTTTTTGTATGAGCTCGATCTTGAAATGCCCGTAACTCTGTAATTTCAAATCTCCAAGTTCTAAAATTTTGGCTTGTGATAGCCCTATGAGTCTTCTTTCCAACCCCGCAAGTCTGACCGCAATTAGATTCCCAAAGAAAGAGTTATGCCTAGTCGCCCGCGATGACCTAATTATAGACTAGTTCAGTAGAGTGAACTTGTACGACGTTCCACATGTCACTGTTTCGACCTTGGGTTCTGAAAACAATACCCAACAAACTACAATCCATCTTATTTCTATCACATTTTATGAAATTTCAATCAGATGCTCAGAGAGAAAGTTATGACGATTTTTCGAAGGTGACTTGTTTGAGATCCAATTCGGGAGCCTGCAAAAACCCTAACTTTCTCAATTCATATATCCGAAATATAGCGAGACAAGATCTGGAATTCGGTCAAGCAGTTCATCACAATTTCGTCTAAAATGGGTTTTAAATTTCAGCTTCTGAAGCTTCGTAGAAAAAAAAGTATAGTGAAAATTCCACGATGACTTGTTTGAATTAGCGAAACCCTAAAATCCAAAGCTCTGATACCAATTGTTATGCAACCAACTCACAAAATAGAAGAAAGTGATAGATCAATGACTTAAAACGTAGCCTCTTCGAGGGGGAAACCTCCGTTACATTACACAAATGAACAATTCTTGGATGATACAAATGACAATACCTCCTTTCTATATATAGGAGTCTAAGGGGTCACAATATAATCGGAGCCGTCATAACAATAATAATGTAAGGGCACAACAATAACAATAGTGGGCTTCTATGGGGCACAATATTAACAACATGGGGACAACATGGACACAAAAATAACAATAAGGGGTACAATGACAGTAATAATAAGGGAATACATTAGTATTATAGGGACCTAACAGATAGATAGGCTTCAACAAAGACTCCACCATGAGAATTACATGCGTCTTGGAGAACAGTCGATTAGTACTATTGCTGCTTATAATCGACTGCATAATGGTTTTGAGTCTCTAGCAAAGAAACATGGGATGCCTTCAATAGGATCACTTGAAGTAATCAAAGGTGGAGAAATCATATTCCAGTAGATTAGGCAATAAATTGAACAACTCAAGCAAGCAACAGAACAGGAAGGCTTGAAGGTCACCAAAGACATTATTCTACAGCATTCCATCGCACCAGTCAAATATCATATGAAATTTTCATGGCTATAGAATAATGTACAATCTAGCTCCAATACCATATTGATGGGGGCACTAGAGGTGAAGTTGCATTATGTAGGGGACTTGCCAATTTGGGTCAAAGCCATCTCAACGAAGTTTAGAGCATGTCACACATACATCACAAATGATCTCCATGAGGAAGAAAATGCTTTGTCAATTTGATGATACTTTGTCCCGTTATCAATTTTGTCTTATATAGCCACCATCTCATATGTAATTTTTCTTTTGTAATAAATGGTATGTAATGAAGTCCAAGAGACACATATGGAATGTGAGTAGCCACATATGGAATGTAAAAAGTCATGTATAGAATATGAACAATCATATAAGTTAAAGAGTCATGAGGAAGCTCAAAGGCCATTGTCATTTGTTATAAATAGCTCCTCATAACTCAACCTAAGGGTTGGGATTCTTGGAGTCTTTCCTTGGCTTCTCTTGTAATACATAGGAGATAGATCATTCTTTGGAGAAGCAAGTTATGGCTTCATGTTCCACTAATGGATATAGTGTTTCATCTATGTAACAATGTACTTGGGATATTTTATTCTTAATCAAAAGCTCCATGAGCTCACACTTCTTAATACGTGTATCGTAGATATAGTAAGACTATTCTTGTTATGTTTGCGGTGTATGTTGCTTTAATTATAAAATAAGTTTAATGAACTAATTTGTTTCTTAGCTATGGTTATTATTGAATAAGTGTTGTTATGTTTTCATGATTGTTGTTTATTATGTGGACTAATATGTAGGTAATCGACAAGCCTTTTTCTTCCTTCCCGGGCCCCCCTTTAAGATATTACTATTACTTTTCTAACTAGAGGCTTGTTTTCCTTTACTAGCTGTGAAAGCTCCCCCTTATACACCTTACATTCGGTGTCGCATAAAGCTTATGTACTTTATGCCCCAAAGAGGTGTTGCGATCTCTTGTGTGTGATTGTAACCAAGGCATATCTTGAAACCTTTCCAATGGTGGCCATACTGTAAAGTCGGATGGAAATTCTACACCAAATGGTGTGAGGTCTAATTGGGACTTCACATCGGGGAGATACCCCTACATGTTGGTGGCATCCAACACCGTCAACATTTTGGTGCTAGAAGGAGGGCTAGACGACAAGCTGATTCTATGAAATCTGTTTGAATCTCTTACCTTTAATGGGTCCATCCCAAATCATAATCCCAAGGTGTTTTTCTAAAGCTTTATATCTTTCAATCCCTGTGGAATTTTTACATAACTTGTCACATTTAAAATTAAATGGAAAGGGTACAACAACCATCCTTGATTATGTAATTGAATTTGTTCAATTTTGTTTTTCAAGTGGTGTTTATTCTAAATAAATCCTTGCAAGGTTGTTTTCCCTTAAATTGGATGGTCGTGCAAATCAATGGTGATATTCTTTACCCACTTCTCCTATTTCATATTTTAAACAATTGGTTTACAAACTTCGTCACATTTTTGACAAATATGAATATCAAGATGTTGTTAATGAAATTGATGAGCTTACAATGGAATCAAGGGAATTTCTTGAACATTTTTCTAACTGATTCCTTCATCTTTGTTATGAATTTCCCAATGAGGATGTGGACTGGTAGTTCTTGGGTGAAAATTTTCATATCTTAGTCTTGATGTGAAGAAAATATTTTGAATCTGATCCATTATGTCCTATCGATGAAAAATAATTTCACCATTTTGAGGAAGAACCAGATATGCCTTTTGCTCCATGCCCCCCTCCTTTTGATGTTTCATGTTTTGAACCTTAACCATTCACTAAATCAGAAGATCAATTTGTGAGGAAGAATTAACTTTTATTTCACATCTCTCTAATGATGGTGATTCATCTGATCTTATCAATAAACCATCTTTGAGTCTTGATATCTCACAAGTCGACCCTCTACCTATTAACCAAGTTGAATCCTTGGACAACCATGGACTTAATGATCTCCTTTTCTTTGAATTATATGGTAATGATTGTTCAAGTAACATGGATGAATCTCCATTCATAAAAGAAGATTTAGATTTGCAAGAATTTCAAATGGAGTCATATGCGATTATCGAATATTTTCTTTCATGTATATTTCCTTTCGGTCAAGAATATGACATGCTTATCATTGAGTATTTTAGTGGTAATCTCAAAAATATATCTGATAAACCTCAATTTCCTTGTAAATCTCTCGATCTGAATAACGAATCTTGTCTTGATAAGTCGCTGATTGTGTTTTCTTAGAATTCAAAATTTAGTTAGGTGAGTAGGATAGTTCAGCCTACACTGATGGTTATGTTAGTTTCTTGTCACCTTAATGATATTTATGGTTTTGGTTAGTTTAAGCTTCTTTTGAAAAATCTTGTTTTTAATGTCATCACATGGGATGTTGTTTCTCTCTTTATGGATGCTCATTTTATTCACATAAAATTGTTTAACCCTCAAGGAGCAAAGTTTAATTTGATTGTTGAACTTCCATCGCTACATCCCAACTTAAGAAAATATTTAATCTATGATGTGGAAACAAAGAGTGATCTTAAGGAAGGTCAAATCTTTCAATCTAACCTACCATCTACATCATCCATTAGAGAATCTCACTTGCATGAAAACATGGATTGTGGTCAACCTGTTGATATTTCCTATGATATGGATTTTTCTGTGATCAATTTTTCTTCTCATAATTTCCCTAAAGGTTGTTTCCATGACCCTATTGCAGATTCCCTTGAAGAATCTTATCAATCAAGGCCAATGTCTCATGGCCTGTTCTTGCATGATTTTAATCGAGTCTTGTATGGTCATAGACCTAGTAATTACTATTGTGGAAGTCTTTCATTTGATAAAGCAATCAAGTGTGTTACACCATTGTGATTGCACTCCCTGTTTCTATTTGTTAGTGTGAATGTTTGTGTTGTCTATCCTTTTCATTGCATTTTATTTGGGTTTTACATGATCACATCCTTCCACCCAAAGGTCGAGAGCAACTTCTATGGCTGCAATGGAAGTTCCATTTCACATGAACCGACCCTATATTGCCTAGCGTAGGGTAGGATAGGTTGCATTTAGTCAGATGCATTGCATTCTTGCTTTTTCATTTTTGCATTTTGATTCTTTTAGTTTTATTTGTCTTTGAATAAATCCAATTTTGATCTTCAAGATGATGTGGCTAACCTTTTTTGAAAGGAAAGTTGTGGTAAAATGCAACCTTTGGCTTATTTGTTACCCTCTTGATTTGGTTTATATATTTTTCAAGTCGATGATCTTCGGATGGAAAATATGATCCTTCATCCTAGAAGCTATAAGAAAACCATGATGCCCATATCTATTTAGGATTATCGTTCCTGCACTCAGTCTTGTTTATGAATAGTGTGTTCTTGCTTATATATCTAAGTAGAGTAAGAAAAGGGGATAAATTTTACTGATCAAAACATCAGAGGCATTAAAACTATCTTTGAAGGATTAGCCTCTTCCACTCTCAATAAGTCGGGATCCCTCTTCCGCCCATTAAAAATAATAAGTGCTTAAGCACAGGCCTAGGAAAAAAAAAGAAAAAAAAAGGGTGAAAGAAGAGAAAGGCTTCCTACATAGGGAGGTGAAGCAAGCGACGTCACTGAGGTACTATCTAGGTTCGATGGCTATGAAGCAACATTTTTGTTCCTGAAGCGACTTTGTCGAGGTACTATCAAGGCTTGCTGGTATTGGAGCAACGCTAGAAATGTAAAACCCATACTCTAATTATTTTAACTTGTCGTACTATTACCCTTACTTACATTGACAGGATAATGATATGGCTTGCTTTATGATGTGTTACATCAAGTAGTGGAACTAGGAATACTATGTATTTAACTAGGTAAGAGTGGGGAGGTAAGGTAACTCACTGATATCAATACTTTCTAGAGAATTGAGACTTCACCCCTAAATGAAACCATTTCAGAGAAGCTAGAGTTCTCCTAGTGTGTTGCCAAGGGTTGTCGTTGTGATGACCCTCCAAAACTTTTTCGTAAGTCAATTTTGGAACCCCCTAGTGTCTTCACATTGTTTGATTTGTTATCTGTGTGTTTTCTCCTAGTGTTTCATCCACCTAAGTCAATGTTTCCTAAGGGTAATCACTTAACTTGTAGAAGCACTTGTGTTATCTAGCCCATGGTTAGGTGGACCCACGACTTTCTTGACTTAGAAACTATCCTTTTCGCCATGAAAAGCACTAAAAAGCACATAAAAAGTAAACAAAAGCAGGAAAATCACCCTTTAAGGCAAAAACACACTTCAAGTTGATGAAGAGATGCTCTTGTGTTGAGTGCACTCCTTCGAGCTGAAGAAGTGCGCCCTCCTTGAGCACACTCTTTCATGCTTAAAAAGTGTGCCCTCCTTAAGTGCATTCCTTTGTGCTGAAGACATTCACCCTTCATGAATGCATGCATGAACTTCCTTTATTGCATGTGGCCGCACTCATAGAAAATAGGAGCCCACTTGACTCCTTCAACTAATCCATTCACTTTTCGAAAAATGGTGATCATGCATGAAACAATTTTGTATGTAATATCTTTTAAATTAACCCAACTAATTATTCATCTTCATAATCATTCTCATTTGGGTTGGGTGCACATCTTTGGATCAAGGAACTCTTTGTCAATCTGCATTACAAGTAAGCTTTGCATGTTGAATATGTTTATTTCTTTTCATGATTTCATTGTCGATCTTGCTTTCCTTGCTTGCATTTCTTGGTTTTTCAGTTTATTTACTAGCATTTATGTTCAATATTGTTTCTACAAGTGTTAATTTATTGTCACATGCTGAAAATCTACACATTCCTCAACTTTTCACATTCCATCATGATTGCAACAACATCCATAAAATCTTGTAGATCCTTGTTCTTCTTCTTTAACATGAAATCTTGTTTTTAGGCTTGTCCTTGAGCTTTCCTTTAGTAGAGCGCACTTCCAAAACCCGAAACCCGATCAAATATGAAAAATGTGCCCATAATAGATAAGCTAGCCACTTGAGCACACTCCTTAGTCACGAAGAATTGTGCCTTCCCTGAGTGCATGATGAACCCTGAAGGCTTGAATTATTTTCCTCCATCCCTTTGGCATGCACCAATGAACCCTCCTTGTCCTTGAGCACATGAGTGCATCTTGAAGGCCTAAAGGCTCGAATACTTATCCCTTCATCCCTTTAGAGTGTGCCAATGCACCCTCTCTGTATCCTTGAGCACATGAGCACACCCTGAAGGTCTAAAGGCCTGAAAATTCACCCCTTCATCCCTTTTGAGTTCACCCTTGCGCCCTTGATGGTTTTCCTTCTCTTGCTTGAGCGCATGAGCGCACTACAAAGCCTCGAATGACCCTTGACCCCCCTTCGTGCTTTGAAAGTGTGTCCTCCTTGATTGCATGAATTTTTTTGCCCATGCATGTAACTATATGATGTCGTTGATAGATTTGCATCCTCAGTTACATCTAATGGCTCTTTCTATATGATTTACTAAGATATTTCTACATAGTTAGTTTCATAAAGCTAATCTTGTCATCATGAGTGTGTTGCCACAAATAGATGTTCGAGCTACAAGTGTTTTCACCCTTTCATCATATATTGGAGCCATGCCTCCCACTACACATAAAGTGGCCTCCAAAGAAGCTTCAGAGGCAAGAATTGAGGAAGCAGTTAAAGTGAGAAAGCCAACCTTTCCCATTTACGTAGACACACAGTGCTTCATTGATAAGTGTATAAAGTTTACAAGGGGCTTCATAAAAGACACATTCATGTAGAAAAAGTTTGCTGAGAACTTGAAATATTCACAAGCATACATCAATATCAAGAGGTCCAGGATGCATAGGATCGCATGCATATTCTCGATCATCCCTTGTGTGGAGGTGATTGAGTGGATTATCACACACATATATGAATCTCATCTTGTGCTTCATAGTGAAAGTGGTGGTAATCTCATCACCTATTATGGAGAAGACATGCAAAATTACTATAAGATGCCCGGGCTCATAAAATATTTGAATAATGATTTTTACACTAGATGGGATGAACTCGACACAAGTGACATCATCAAATATTGATGTTGTGAGTCTGCTAAGTTTTGTCTTTGTCCATCCATAGTTTATCCAAACAAGATTCTCAGATATGTATGTCAGTATCTGATTTCCATGTTCTCTCAGTTGCATGGGCGCAAGAACACTGAGGTGTTTGAGGAAAAATGGATATATATGCTCAATGTGGTGGTAACCCATGATACAATTTTCATTTGAGGAGATATATTGTCATTTGAATTGCAGTGTCATGTGGGTAAGGAAAATGAATCTTTGAGGGCAAACCAAGAACCACAATTCTATATGTCTGCATTTCTTTTGGATGGATTCTGTGCACAATATTATTTCCCAACAATATACGGGAAGTGGACCCCTCATGACCAGTTTCTAGTTTAGTTCTACTACAAAGTGTTGTCCGAATCAAGCTTCAGAGGCACATATGAGAAATTAATTGAGCATTTATTTACATTTATATTCCATAAAATATTCGAGATCAATCCTCCTTGCATGATTAATTAGGTGAAGGAGTTACTGCAAGATATAGAGGATTGGTTTGCAGTGCCTAAGGGTATATACATCAGGTGTTTCAAATGTCAAATATGTCCTCACCTCATGCCTCGACATGTGACCAATAAAGTGGTCATGCAGGAAGTAGAAAATCAATTGGACAAGGGGTTGTCAGGAGTTCTTCACAGGAGGAAGAAAGAACCCTGGCCCACGTTCCCTTTGAGGATATGCTTACAAACAGAAATGGAAATAAACCAGCTAGGGCGATGGTAGCTTATCTCTGAGAAGAGATGTGGTGGCTACATGCCTCTGAACTATGTTACAATGAGGCTCGAAG
>APFE030672790.1:130907-161729 GCA_000404065.3 Pinus taeda | reverse complement strand
GGCTCGAAGGCCTATTTATTGTTGAGAAACAATGGAAAACCCTTCACATCCTGAAACCTAACCCTAGAAGATGAAACGACAAATTGTGGGTCCCATTTGGGTAAATTGGTACATCAATTTCTTGGGGTCGTAACTTTGGCATACGATCTTCGTTTGACATGTACGATAGCTCGTTAGAAAGATATATTCGAGAACTGCCACTTTGGGAAGGATAACATCATCCATTGATCCATGTTGCCCCCAGATTTACCAAAAAACGTCGTTTAGGGCCTCAAAACGGCTCCAGAAGTTCAAGACTCGAAAAACTGCTAAAAATAGTAAACTGTGCTACAATTAGGAAACTGAAAAGACTGAAAGAGACAGTTGTGGGGGGTCCAAATGGGATAGGTGGGTGGCCACCAACATCCACCTGGATCATTCCTCCCCCCTTAGGAAGCAATGGTCCCCATTGCGTTGAGTTCCTCCCTGAGATGAGGAAACTTCTGCTGAGCTGGGTCTCTGGTGCGCTGTTCTGCAATCTTTGATGTGTCCAGAAATGGTGGGAAGCATGGTCGACGACAATTCACATTGAACACTTGGTGCAAGCGGAGGAATGGAGGAATGTTGTGCTTCAAAGCATTGTTGCCCGTAGCCTTGGTATTGGTGTAAGGACCATGTCAGAGTGGTTTGCGTTTCTGATGGGTTCTGGCAAGGCGTTCTCTCTGCAGATGTAACCAAACATTGTCACCCACCTGTAACTTGTGTGGTACCCTTGTGGGTGAGTAGAAGTTGTTCCTATGTTCTGTCATGACCGTATCCCTTTGCTGCTGTTGTTGCGTGGAGGAACCCTTTGCGGGGGTCATGGATGCAGCAACAATCTTCCCCTTACTTTGGGAGTGAACCAGATAGATGAATTTCCTAGTCTGGGAGATGAGCTTGCTGAATTTCTTGGCAGTGATCAAATAGGTGGTGGTATGTGGGGCTCCCTTCTGTACCCTGTATAATGAATCATCCAAAGAAATAATAACAGCGCGAGACCTTGATTCAGATACATCATTTTTCCTCCATAAGTATGGCTGGCCTAATAATACACCACAAACATCCAGAGGTGTAACATCACACAATACCTCATCTGTGAAAGGCTTGCTGCTGTAGGGAAGGTGACACTGCTAGTGGAATTTGAGATCTCGTCCTTCATGAAGCCACCCGATACTGTACGGCTATGGGTGTGGTGTAGTCAGTAGGCCCAACCGCTTCACGACCTCTGCTGAAACGAGGTTCTTCTGTCTCCCACTGTCAACAATGAATTGCAGCGATGAACCCTTCACCCACATTTGTGAGTGGAAAAGGCACTCCCCCTCCTCTGGGTCTTCAGGCTCATTCTTCTGGATCTTGGCGGTGGCAACAATGGCGCTGGGCTTTGCATCAATGATCTGCTTCCCTTTGCCATTCCCCTTGTCGGGTTCTGGCTTAGGGTTGGAATATGCATTTGATTCGGAAGCCTTCAACTCGGCCACCAGTGATTGCTTGGTCTAACACTCACTTGTGTTATGAGTGGGTCTCTTGTGGAACTCACATCACTTTCCTGTGTCCTTCTTTGGCTTCGTGGTGTTGTTCTTTTCTTGCGGCTTTGACGGGTTGTCTTGGGTCACCCCGCCTTGGCTTTGTCCTTTGGGCTTTGGATTTGCAGATCCAAGGTCTCGCTTCTTCTGTTTTAACTTTTGCTTGATTTTGACAGCATATTGGTATGTTGTGCCGAGTGAGGAGATGTTCGAGAACTCCATCTCTTCTTGGATGTATATGTGTAGGTAGCCGCGGTATTTGAGTACTAGATGTAGCACAGAATCTTTAATACCCAATTGTGTGCGAAGGGTATGAAAAATGTTTGTGAACTCTGGCACATCTTGGTCTCGTCCCTGCCGCAGTGTGGTCCATTTGATGTATTTGTCCTCGTAGCTTTTGACAGGGTAGTACTGCTCATTGATGGCATCCCGGACGTCATTCCAAGTGGGTGCGGCTAAAAATAGTGAGCCTGTACTTTCATCCTTCTGCTCGTAGTAGGTTTCCCACTAGTCCTTAATGTGGGGGGCTGCTTTGAGAAGAGCGAAAACAATCTTTTCCCGACTTGAAAATTCATGAACAGAAAAATACCCATCTAGCAGATTTAACCATTTATCTATGAAATCTACGTCTATTCGACCCTCGAAGATGGGGATTTAAAAATTAACTTGTACCTTAAATGGTGTGGCGTTTCCAGAGTAGCTGTTGGAAGCCGATGCGTCGTCTCTGGGTAGTCACTGAAGGATCTGTGCAAAGTTGTCCATCATCGCGTTCCTTTGTCGCTCGAGGGCTTCTTCAAGCAAGATTTTGATAGGATCTCCTGCCTCTCATATTTCTTCTCGTCCGCCATGGAAGGCCGTCAGGATTTGCGAGGCTGGTCTTGCAAAGGTTCGACCAGTTCAAGCCCTAACTCCTTATATCCTGACCTCGTTGGGGACATGCAAAGAAAAACGGAGAAAAGGTAGACTGCTCTGATACCACTGATCCGGATTTAAATAGGAATGCAATAAAATACACAAATAATCCATAAACACAGATATGCAGCGGAAATAATACTTCACTTGATTACTGTAAAATACTGAAATATGCTTACAAACAGAAATGGAAATAAACCAGCTAGGGCGACGGTAGCTTATCTCTGATAAGAGATATGGTGGCTACATGCCTCTGAACTGTGTTACAATGAGGCTCGAAGGCCTATTTATTGTTGAGAAACAATGGAAAACCCTTCACATCTTGAAACCTAACCCTAGAAGAAGAAACGCCAAATTGTTGGCCCTGTTTGGATAAACTGGTACATCAATTTCCCAGGATCGTAACTTTGTCATACGATCTCTGTTTGATGTGTACGATAGCTCGTTAGAAAGATCTATTCGAGCACTGCCACTTTGGGAAGGGAAACAACAGTCCATGGACCAATGTTGCCCACAGATTTCCCAAAAAATGTCATTTAGGGCCTCAAAACGGCTCTAGAAGTTCAAGACCCAAAAAACTTCTAAAAATAGTAAACTATGCTACAATTTAGGAAACTGAAAAAACTGAGAGAGACAGTTGTGGGGGTCCAAATGGGATAGGTGGGTGGCCACCAACATTCACCTGGATCATTCCTCCCCCCTTAGCAAGCAATGGTCCCCATTGCGTTGAGTTCCTCCTTGAGATGAGGAAACTTCTATTGATCTAGGTATCTGGTGTGCTGTTCTATAATCTCTGATGTGTCCATAAATGGTTGGAAGCATGGTCGACGATGGTCCACATTGAACACTTGGTGCAAGCGGAGGAATGGAGGAATGTTGTTCTTCAAAACATTGTTGCCCGTAGCCTTGGTACTGGTGTAAGGACCATGTCGGAGTGGTCTGAGTTTCTGATGGGTTTTGGCAAGGCGTTCTCTCAGTGGATGTAACCAAACTTCATCGCCCACCTATACCTTGTGTGCTACCCCTGTGGGTGAGGAGAAGTTGTTCCTGTGTTCTATCATGACCGTATCCCTTTGCTGTTGCTGCTGCGTGGAGGAACCCTTTGTGGGGGTCATGGATGCAGCAACGATCTTCCCCTTACATTGGGAGCAAACCAGACAGATGAATTTCCTAGTCTGGGAGATGAGCTTGCTACCTTTCTTGGCAGTGATCAAAGAGGTGGTGGTATGTGGGGCTACCTCCAGTACCCTGTATAATGAATCATCCAAAGAAATAATAACAGCGCGAGGCCTTGACTCAGACACAACATGTCACCTTCATAAGTATGGCTGGCCTAATAATACACCACAAACATCCAGAGGTGTAACATCACACAATACCTCGTCTGTGAAGGGCTTGATGCTGTAGGGAAGGCGACACTGCTAGCGGACTTTGAGACCTCGTCCTTCATGAAACCACCTGATACTGTACGGCTGGGGTGTGGTGTAGTTAGTAGGACCAACCACTTCACGACCTTTGCTGAAACGAGGTTCTTCTGGATCCCACTGTCAACAATGAATTGCTGCGGTGAACCCGTCACCCACATTTATGAGTGGAAGAGGCGCTCCCCCTCCTCTGGGTCTTCAGGCTCATTCTTCTGGATCTTGGCGGTGGCAATAGTGGCGTTGGGCTCTCCATCAATGATCTGCTTCCCTTTTCCATTCCCCTTGTCGGGTTCTAGCTAAGGGTCAGAACATGCATCTGATTCGGAAGCCTTCAACTCGGCCACCAGCGACTGCTTGGTCCGACACTCACTTGTGTTATGAGTGGGACTCTTATGGAACTCACACCACTTTCTTCTGTCCTTCTTTGGCTTCGTGTTGTTAGTCTTTTCTTGCGGCTTCGACAGGTTTGCTTTGAGTCACCCCGCCTTGGCTTTGTCCTTTGGGCTTCGGATTTGCAGATCCAAAGTCTCGCTTCTTCTATTTGAACTTTTGCTTGATTTTGACAGCGTATCGGTATGTTGTGCTGAGTTAGGAGATGTTCAAGAACTCCATCTCTTCCTGGATGTATCTGTGTAGGCACCCGCAGTATTTGAGTACCAGATGTAGCTCAGAATCTTTGATACCCAACTGTGTGCAAAGGGTATGAAAAATGTTTGTGAACTCTGGCACATCTTGGCCTCGTCCCTGCCGTAGTGTGGTCCATTTGATGTATTTGTCATTGCTTTTGACAGGGTAATGCTGCTCCTTGATGGCATCCTGGATGCCATTCCAAGTGGGTGTGGCTAAAAATAGTGAGCCTGTACTTTCATCCTTATGCTCGTAGTAGGCTTCCCACCAGTTCTTGACGTGGGGGGCTGCTTTGAGAAGAGCGAAAATAATCTTTTCCCGACTTGAAAATTCATGAACAGAAAAATACCCATCTAGCAGATTTAACCATTTATCTATGGCATCTATGTCTGTTTGACCCTCGAAGATGGGGATTTCGAAATTAACTTGTACCTTAAATGGTGTGGCGTTTCTAGAGTAGCTGTTGGAAGCCGATGCATCGCCTCTGGGTAGCCGCTGAAGGATCTGCGGAAAGTTGTCCATCATCGTGTTCCTTTGTCGCTCGAGGGCTTCTTCGAGCAAGATTTTGATAGGATCTCCTGCCCCCACGTCTTTCTTCTCGTCCGCCATGGAAGGCCGTCGGGATTTGCGAGGCTGCTCTTGCGAAGGTTCGACCAGTTCAAGCCCTAACTCCTTATATCTTGACCTTGTTGGGGATGTAGGTTTTAACCCCGTACAGAAATTACCTGCATACGAATTCTAAATCACAAGAAAATAAAAATGCGAGAGCATAAACCATAAAACACATATACACAGAGATTTCCCACTGGATCTCAAAACCGAGACTACCAGCTTGATTTTTCATTATATTCCTTTCAATGTTACAATACATATTTATACATGCCGAAGCATCCAATACCATGGACCGAAAACCATCACATCCAAAACTATGGACCGAAAAACCATAGGTAGGTTCGCCCAACCTAATATAGGGTCCAAAAAAAATTTTCCCTGGGCGCTGCCCCAGACCCTGTAGAGGGGGGCTACCTGCCCCCTCAAACCCCCCGGACAGGGGGGGCTACCGTCCCCCCATGACACCCCCGCTACGCAATCAGCACAACGAAGGGGGGGCTCCGCCCCCCCTCTAGCCCCTCAGTTCACTACGTAGGTTAGTCGTGGAAAGAATATAACACAACCCAACACTTTCTACCTCTCGCATAATCAATATCTTCCACCCAGCTCCTCAGTTCAAGACAACTCCTCGATTTGGTTTCAGAACACAAAGCAGGGTTAGCACTCTTTTTTTTCTCTCAGAGCTTTGGGGATTTGTCATCAAGAGGATTCCATCAATCAAAACTTCGCCATCAACAATAGAGGAACAAGCAGAACAAATCAAAGTAAGAGGGCCATCACTGAGATAAAAAAAGATAGCCTCTGCAGTAATTCAAAGTAATACAATGGCTTACAATCCACTAGAAAGAGCAGAAAAGAACGATAGTTGCCCAACTTGCAGGGCCAATAGGTTTATGATTGGAAGGTTTAATCAAGCCTTAAAGGACCTCAGGCTGAAATGAAGACAACCAAAGTGTACATGCAAAGAGACATAGATTTACAGAGAGCTGAAATAGAAGATCTAAAAGACAAATGCAAGCACTTGGAAGAAATAGTTGAGTACATCAAGACCCTCAATCAAAGCCAGCAAGGTGAAACATCCTCCAGGAACAACAAGAAGCGTCGCCCTCAGCAGGAGAATCAGTAAATCAGTTCTAGTGATCTTGTTTTTCAACTAATGCAGTGCAAATATAGTTTTTTCCTAGGACAGTATGTAAGGCAATATGTCACACTAGTTTTTGAATTTTATAGAATCAAGGCTGCAAGTGCGGATGCGGGGATTGTGCTCCCATTTTGTGCACTACACTTGAATCAACCTCCTTCTGAATGTACAAGGAGCTCGCTCCTTTTCTTTTTTTCAATATAAAAAAAAATATCCTACTGTGTTAAAAAAATAAATAAATTATTTTGATTTTGTCAAGTTACATAAAAATTAAAAATAAAATTAAAATAAATTAATAAATTATAATTAATAATTAAACCAACCCAGATCAGTTCTCTTGAGGTGTAAACCTCTTGCAGAGTGAAAAGAGATTGATCCCTCTCTGCACTTGGTAGATCAGGAGACTTGTAATAATAAATTTAAATTATATAATTTAGATAATTTTTATGTTTTTTTTAATCTTAACAATGTAATATATATCATGATGTAAGTGTTTTAATGTTTATCATCAATTGATGTCTATGCATGTTTATCACCTATTTAACATCCACTAAACATTCTAGAGTATTTTTAGTACTCACGCATCAAAGGTTGAGACTTATCTCAAGAGTAGTTATGCCATTTTATCTTTTAATTAAATCAGTCGTTTGAAAAAATGTCATATAAACAAGTGTCATATGAAATGAATTATGGTTTTTTGGACACATGGTATTCATAAGCCATGATATTGTATTGTAATAAAGTATATTTAACTCACATAATATAATAATATAATTTAGTTGATTTTTTTTTTTTTTTTTTTTTATTTTTTATTTTTATATTTATATAATATATATATATATATATATATAATATATATTATATATATATATATATATATATATATATATATATATATTTTAATCTTGGCAATGTAAGATATATCACGAAGTAAGTGTTTTAATACATATCATGGATTGATGTCTATCAATTTTTATCAACCATTTAATTTATATAGTTGAGCTAGTAAATTATATAGTAGAGAGTTGGACACTGCTCTTATTTTATGCAAAGATAATGTTCTTTATAAGAAAATGAAAAAAACGACGACAAAAACAAATAATAAATATTTTATTGGTTAATATTATGGGATATGTATGAAAAAATCAATTAAAAAAATAATGATTTGAAAAATTAATGAAATAGGATTTAAATTTAAAAAAATTAACTAACATAAAAGTTATAATAAAAAAATCCCACAAGGCAGTTCGATTTGTGATCGCCAAGATATGAAGTATTATGTAAACAATAAAATTCAAGGTTCAAATCCCCATGGATCAAGCCAACAAAAATAAGATTTGTTGTTGATTATGATTTTGAAATCAAGCATATAAAAGGAAAGCAAAATGGGGTGGTTAATGCACTTAGTAGAAGGGTGCATATAATGCATGTTGCATCCATAAGTATATGCAAATGTGATTTAAAAATCAGAAATTTAGAGGATGAAAACTTAGATCAACAATACATGAAAACAAAAAAATAGCTACAACAAGGTAATTTATAGCCAAAGTATATAAATTACGAGCTGAAAGAGAATGGAATAATCATGTACAAGGGCATAATTTATGTGCCAAATTCTGAAGGGATGAAAAATATAGTGTTGAGTGAAATGCACAAGGTAACTTATGCTGGACACCTAGGGTACAAGAAAATAATTTCAGCTATAAAAACTCAATATTTTGACTAGGTATGGAAAAGGAAGTAATTGATTACATAGCCAAGTGTTTGGAATGCCAAAATGTGAAGGCTAAGCATAATACCCAACTAGATTGTTGCAACCAATATCCTTTTCAAGTGGAAATAGGAAATTGTCCCTATTGATTTTATTATAAATTTTCCCAAGATTATGAGGCAACATGATTCCATTATGGAAGTAGTGTATAAGCTCACTAAGGCTATCCATGTATTCAAATTAAGGCAAAACACAAGGAAAAAAATATTGTTCAAATATACATGAAGGAAATTACCAAGCTACATGGTGTGCCTAAGGCAATTATTTTAGACAAAGATTCCATGTTTACATCAAATTTTTGAAAATGTTTCTTAAGGGATTTGGAACCAATTTGAACTTCAATATAGCATATCATCTAGAGTTATATGGGCAAAAAGAGAGGGTTAATCAAGTGAATAGATATATGCTAAGGATGTATATGATGGAAAAACCATCAAATTGGGAAGAGTGTTTTCACTTGGTGGAATTTGCATCTAGCAATGGGTATCAAGCATCATTGAAGATGAGCCCATTTTAGGCCTTATATGGTAGGAATGCAACACACCTATGAGTTGGGACAATCCAGTGGATAGGGCATTATTTGGCTAGTTTTTCTCAAGAAAATGGAAGAGAAAGTGGTGAAAATCAAGTAGAACTTAAAGGATACCTAGGATAGGAAGAAAAAATATGCAAATAAGAACATGACAAATAGATAATTTAGAGTTGGTGACCATGATTTCCTAAAAGTGAAGGCCAAGAAGAGTTCATTGAAATTGGAAGCTTCTCAAAATTGGTAGTTAGATTTTTGTGGGCTCTTTGAAATCCTAGAGAGGATTAGCCCATATGCATATATGATTTCACTACTAGCATCCATGCATGTTCATAATGTGTTTGATGTTTCCTTTCTCAAAAAGTATGTTGTTGATTCCAATCATGTAATTTATTGGAATATGATTAAGGCAAATCCTAAGGGAGACTACTAAGTTCAACTAGTGGGAATTCAGGACAGGAAGATCAAGTTTCTCTAAAATCAATCTATAAATCTTGTAAAGGTATAATGTATTCATAACATTCCCGAGGATGCTACATGGGAGAATCAAGACACTAGGAGGGAGTAATACCCTCATCTCTTTACATGATTTTGATGTATACATTCTTATAATGCATTGAACATAATGCATAAATAAGGGGGAGGGGATTATCAAATGCAAGGATTACCCCTGTGGGTATTGTACATATCATGTTAGGATGATGATCCAAGAAATATTTTTGGGCCTTCGTGGCCATCTACATATGTGTTTGAGGAAACATGCTTATGTTTATATGTTTTGTGGCAGAGTGCCTATGTGATTTTAGGTTGGTGACCCTATGTGCTAAAATTCTAGAGATACTATCACTCTAATATATAATCACATATATTAACAAAATATATTATTGCTACAAACCAAATTAGATAAGAGAGTATGAAGGGCTAGGACTCCAAGAGTAGGAAAAAGGATTAAGGCATAAGTGATGAAGAGACTTAAGTGACTTCATGAAGCTCCATTGGTCAAAAAGGGTAAATGCACATAAAAGGGAGAATTTTAGTGTTGTTTGATTCATTTTAATCATTCCATTCCATGAGGGAAAAAGACTAGTTACTAAACTTCCTAGAGGAGGAAGAGGGGTATGAATCCACAATTTTGTTACTGTATTATTCCAAGGTGGATTTGGGTATGAGGATAGGTTTCCTTGGTGTGAGGCTAATAAGGTAACTATCCTGAGGTTAGTTGGAATTCCTAGAAGCCAAGAACTCTGATACTTCTCGGTTGGAATGAGTTGGGAACCTTAGAAGGGTAGTGACACAACCTCATGGCCTAAGCTATGAGAAATATTGTTGTCATTTATGTCAAAGATAGGGGGAGACAACATATGTCCAAGATAAATATTGGAAAATAATTTTTGTTGGAAATATTATTTTTGGTTTTTTGACGCCCATTTTGGATACCTTGTCATTGAAGGCATTTTTACTCTAATTTCCTTTCTCAAATTGGAGCATAGGATATGTGGTTGGAAATATTATTTAGAGACATTCATAATGACATATGTCACTCCCTCAAAATCCATAGGAATGAGGAGATATGGAATATTATGTCAGGATGACCCAATCAAAGTACAAGTATAACAACCAAACCAATTTTACAAGTCAATGCCATAAGTGAAAGGAAAAACACTATAATATATATAAGGCATGGTGGAGGAGATGAGGAATATTTTTGGGTTGATTCTTGGAGTTTAAATGTGGAAGAAAAAATGTGATTTATGGGGTGAACAAGTCATCTTGGAATTTTCACTATAAATTTCTCTAGGATGTTTCATACCATGAAAATTATAGGTGCTATAAGTAATATATTCACGTACTTGTGGTTAAAATTTTGGACCTTGATTCACTATAATTTCAGAAATATGTTCTAAGGAAGTTAGGCTTCCTAAACACTCTTGATATTTGCTTCAAATAGACCAACTTGGAATTTTTTCTATAGATTTTCTTCTAGGATGTTCCAAACCATGAAACTTGTTGGATCTATATATATATATATAAGATCACCATGTACATGTGCTTCAACTTTCAAACTTTGACTTGATATAGTTTTAGAGATATGCTTTGAGGAAGTTAGACTTCCCGAATGCTCCTAAAATATGCTCCAAACAGGTCCGCTTAGATTTTTCAATATAAATTTTCTTTTGCAATGTTTTAGACATTAAAAATTGGGGGATTAAAATATTAGATCATTAGGTACCTATGGTTAATATTTTAGACCTTGGTTCACTATAATTTTAGAGATATGCTCTAAGGAATTTAGGCTTCCTGAATGCTCCTAAAATTTGCTTCAAATATGTTATCTTGGTAGTTTTGCTATAAATTTATTTTTGAGATGTTTTAGACTATGAAATATGGAGGATATATTAAGGTATGAGTGATATAAATTTCATACCCTGCTTTTCTATAATTTTGGAGATACTATCCAAGACATTTATTGTTCATGAAAGCTCTTGAAACATGCTTCAAATAGGTCAACTTGGTATTTTTGCTATAACTTTCTTTTTGAGATGTTGTAGACCATGAAATTCGAAGGAGATAGAGAATATATATCAAGGTACCATTGTTAAAAATTTAAGACCTCATTTCCCAATAATTTCAAAGATATGATCTGAGTAAGTTAGTGTCCCTAAATTCTCTTGGAACATGCTTCAAACATACCAACTTGGTATTTTTGTTATAAATTTATGTCTAAGATGTTTTGGATTGTGAAATTTGGAGGAGACAAAGAATAATCTCAAGGTACTTGTAGTAGAAATTATAGACATTTTTTCTCTATAATGTGAAGGCAGGATATGAAAAAGTTAGTGTTCCCGAATTCTCCTAAAACATGCTTCAAATAAATAAACTTGGAATTTTTCTATAACTTTCTTTATAAGGTGTTTCAAATTGTGAAATCTAGAGGAGATAAAGAAGAGATATCAAGGTACTTGTGATAGAAATTTCATATATATATATATTATTATATATATATATATATATATATATATATTATATATATATATATATATATATTTATATATATATATATATATAATATATTTTTTTTTTTTTCTATAATTTCAAGGATATTTATCTAAGGAAGTTAGTGTTCCTAAATGCTTCTGAAACATGCTTTAAATAGGCCAATTTGGAATTGTTTCTATAAATTTATTTTTAAGATGTTTCAAATTGTGAAATATGAAGGATACATAGAAGAGATCTATAAGTAACATTGGTAGAAATTTCATAACCAGATATGCAAAATTGAAATACATGGCATGTTGTGCAAGCTTGTTCTTGGAAGAATCTAAAACAACAAGTTTTGGGAGATTCATACCTGGTGAAGGAAGAACTAGCAAGTCCCCAATGAAGGTAGAAGAAACTAACAAACCTGGTGAAGGCAGGAGCAACAAGAAGAATTGGTGAAAGAAGAAGAAACTAACAAACATTGTGAAGAAGCAAGCATACTCAATGAAGTAGGTTGGTGCTTACAAAGAAATAAAGGGGATTGGTGTCTCTTGTAGGTTGGTGCTTACAAAGCAACATAGGGATTGGTGTCTCTTGTAGGTTGGTACCTACAAAGTAGTAGACGAGATTGGTGTCTCCTATAGGTTGGTTCCTACAAAGAAACAAATAGGATTGGTATCTCTTGTACGTTGGTGCCTACAAACTAGTAGAGGGAATCAATGTATCCTATAGGTTGATGCCTACAAAGTAGTAAAGGGGATTGGTGCCTCATGTAGGTTGGTGCTTACAAAGTAGTAGAGGGGATTAGTGTCTCCTATAAGTTGGTGCCTACAAAGTAGTAGAGGGGATTAGTGTCTCCTATAAGTTGGTGCCTACAAAGTAGTAGAGGGGATTGATGTAATTTATAGGTTGGTGTTTACAAAGAAATAGATGGGATTAGTATCTCTGATATGTTGATGCCTACAAATTGAAGCAATAATAGTTGCTTCCCATTAGATATTTCATATAAAGAAATTTTGTTTTTTTTGTTTTTTTGTTTTTTTTTTTCCCTTGTAATGGTTTCTGTGTGTATCTCATGTTACTTGTTTAGTTTATGAGATCGATGTTTTATGATATTTGAAGGTTTAAATGAGTAAAAATTGGCATTATAATGATTCACCCCCCTATTATTATAATTGTGAATCCAACATGTGAGTGAAGGAAAGGGGTGCACTACTAGAGTTGTGTAAGTTGGTCATGGAGGATAAATTGTTGGTTGGAGGATACTTGAGTCAAGTACCTTGGCACATTACCTTATTGATGCAATTGTGGAATATATCTAGCATTACATGGCTTTTTTCCCTTGGTGAAGTCATAGTTCTAGCCCAACTGTGTCCCGCTGTTGAGAACTATAAGCAATGTTGTTTATGGTGGGGTGAAATGTATGAGGTATGGAGTTTGTTGGTGCTTAAATTCTAAGATAAATGTTTATTATTATGCTTATGTGTTTTTCATTGTGATTATTATATGTATTTACACATGATGCATATACTTAAATATTTAATATAGGTCAATAAGGTTTTTACAATCATCTGCATGTGTGCATTACATTATAGAATGCATTAGATGTGCTTGATCTAATTTATATGAATTTAATTCAAGGAAAAATTTCATAAGACAAGTTACAAAGATAGTAATATGCCCTAGTGGGTGACTGAGGGTGTTACAGTGCATATGGGTACCTACAAGGCCTAATGTTAGGCATACACTTACTAGTTACAAATGAATAGCATAGCCATGACCTTGAGAAAGTGGAAGAACCTTAGGCGTCTTTCCAGATACCTTGAAATGATTGTTAATAAAATTTTTGAGATCCACTACATAAAAGGATATAGATGTTTGAACATCTAGTGAGCATAATTGTGCAATTACACCATGATATGAGAAATTTTTCATGTTGTTAGATATTATCACTTTAGAGGGTTTTCCTTGGATACCTCTAAGATCAATTTCCTTTCCTTTTAAGGAAAATCTCATGAATATTTCCTAAAATTAAGGATCATTGTTCCCATTGATTATAACCACTGGACCCTTAATACAACATCAACACTACCCATTTCGATTGAAATCATGGGACAATTCAATAAATACTCCTCCATATTGAGCTTAATATTATTACACTTTCTTAAACATTGTATGGTACCTATATCTACAATCCTTACTTAAAACTCTAGTGCTAGAAATACAAAGCAATTGATGAAGTTATGGGTATATGAGAATCAATCATCATTATTACCACCTTCTTTTTGAAATATCCTTCTATGTTGATCGTTTGTGGAGCACTGATTCCAACTAATGCATGAAAAAATATGGTTGGAGTAGTCTCTTCTAGTTCTATACCTTGAGATTGTTCTAATTCCTGATCTTGTTCCTCTTCAAAATCTATATAGAATAATTTTTTTTCACTACATTTATGACATTTACTATACGTGTGATCACTATTAAAACATGGTGTTTTTTCTCTTCTTTCATCCATTTGCTAAGGACACAACCATGTAGATTGAATGAGGTTTGGAGAGGAAACATTGTTCTCCTTATAGTTGTTAGTGAGCACTCTTCCAGTAGCCATATTTTTCCTTTCAACATTCCGTACTACACTAAAAGCATGCTTGGGGGACTTAGATTCAAAGAGGCACACCTCATATTGAATACTCTCCCAAAAAGTGCCTATAAAGAGATCAAACAAAAAATCATCTGGAAATTTCTTTACCCAAGGACTTATTTTTTGAAATTGTTGAAAGTGCTCTAATATTGGACCTATTTTTTCAAGATTTATCAATTGACTAAAGAACATATTGTTTTTAATATCCCCATAATGTGATATGAATTCATCCATAAAATCTACCAGGGGAAATATAATCCTTTTTTCTTTCACAAATCCATTGATACTATAGAAATTTATAATTTTCTAAATGCAAGGATGTGAGGTTTACCTTTTGTAAGGTTGAAACTTGTTGTAGAACAAATAAGTTCTCCAAGATATCCATGTTATAGAATCTTTACCATAAAATTTCCTCATATTGATCTTGGGAATTATGTTGTTCTTTGGTGATGATTCAAATCCCCAATGTTGTGTATCTTGGAGTGACTAATAATCACGATTATGGAACTAAATATTTATGTCTAACACATTTTCATGATTTCCTTGCATCTTATTGTCTCCTATTGGGAATCAATAATCTAGTATATGCATGATCATGAATGACATGGGATTTTGTGATTTAGTGATCTGTAATTGAAAATTGAAGGTGATATACAAATTCCAAGTAAAATTTTATATGTGTTTTGGGTAATGGATCAAGTTTCTAAACACATTAAAAGTGATTTTTAACCAAACTTTACAGCCAAATAGAGATAAATAACCATATCTGAAACACATAACATAAAACATGATAAAGGAGTTCACCTCTTTCTTGGGCTACATCTTGTGGTCCAACCTCTAACGCAGGGCCACTTTCATTAAGTGCTCAAAAGTGTGTTTTCATGGCTTTACAATGCTCAGAATGCAATAATATTGTCTCCAATGGCTCAAAAATAGTCAAAGACCCCTAGTTGGGTTCTTGTTGCACTCAAAAAGGTAAAAAAATGACTAAGTTATGCTCTAGAACAATTATCATACTAATTGTTCTACAATTCACACCCTCCTGCTATCCATTCTACAATTTCACCTTTTTTTGCCATGTGGAGTAACAAATTTTACACACGTTGACGAGATTCGCGCTAGTTTGGGTGCAATTTGTTGGATCATTAATTTGAATATGTCCCCCCACGAACTGATTAAAACACGCCACTTGGCATATTTCGGGTTGTTGATCTCAGGTCGTTTGAACGAACCCCACCAATTCTTAAACCCCACTCAGTACTGGAGTTGGAGCTGGGGTTGGGTCAACGTCCATCTAGGTTCTGCTCCTTTTCGTTGGAGGTTGTGGTCGAGTGAGGTCGCATGTGGCCCAGGGTTGGCCCCCTTAACCTCTACTATGGGTCACATTATTGTGCATGTGCCTTGGGGCTAGACCCTTAGGGGATGCTCCCCTTTTTGCTCTGCACACTTGGTCACATATAAGGTCATATAACTCGAGGTCTAGCTCTTAGGGCTAGCCCCTTTCCATTTATCTTCACCCATGGTTCTTGAGTTATGGTCCAGTGGTGTCGTGGGTTGTGACCATGGGGATGGGGCTAAGCCCTGGCCCTTGGTCCCGCACCTTGGTTCATGTGGGCGCAGTTACTAGCCCTGGCCCCACCCTAAATGTGCATTGCAACAAACTTTAAATTGAACCCGACTCCATTTTTTATCAAGTAACACTATAGGTAGGGTGGTGGAGAGACTTGCTGTCAGATGGGAGATCATGCGTTCGAATTCGATGGAGGTTGATTTGGAAAAATACTAAAATTTTGCAAGGCCAGCAAGATGCCATGTGGCATCCATTGATTGGCCCACATGGCAGCCACTGATTGGCTCACATGGCTCTCTCTAATTGGTCCATATAAATGAACCCATGAGCCAATAAAAATACACCATTCAAAGCCAATCACAATGAGACAAGTGTCAATCATCAATAGGGCCCCCAAAACACATTCATGCCCAGTCAGATGCATAATCAGATGCTCAGTCAGCATACAAATTGCTAACTGGGCATACCTGCAACCCAGCTTTTAAAATTTTAACTGTTTGTAAATTCGATTAGAACACAATATCAGGAGCATATGATATCAGTTTTGAGTGAAATGAGTTGAGTTGGATTCATATCATCGAGATCTATCCAGTCATTTAGGTTTTGATCTTTATCGCACATTTCAAATTTTGGGCACTAATTTGATCCCCTAGATCACTCCTCCCCATTGGAAACTTTTGGACCTACAAAAGCTCATTTTCAGTCAACAATTAGATGAGGATATAGTTCCATCACCCTTCCAATCTCAACCCATTCGGTTTTTTTGCTTTTGTCACTTTGAGATTCTCATGAAGTTACTTCTCTTTTGAAGTCTTTGTCTTTTTGTCAAATATAGGACCTTGCTGCACTTCTTTAAGATGTTTAGAAGATAATTTTTTTGTTAAATAACTCTAAACATTCTCTCCTTGACCTTCAATCAGACGAGACTTATTCAATTTCAAGTTAACTTACTCTTGAACACTATATTCATAACGATGATTAACATTTCTAGCTTTGTTTTTGGTTTGACTCTTCACCAAATGTGATCGCCATCTCCATGCACTATCCCTCTTCAAAGCCAATACATTATGAAACCCACAAGAAGTTAATTTAGAACTAATGTCCTCTTTGTCAAATAGCTTTTGAGTTTTCTTTTTGACCCTTGCATTATTTAACACTAGCTTCTTGTTCATACCATTGTTCAACAATGATGCATCTTGCTGCAAATGAACTTCACATTGTTTTCCTCTTTTAGGAGGCAACATGTTAGACTCCCAAAACATCTTATCAAGGGTATTGGAAACCTCAATGAAATCAGATTTCAAACTGGACTCATTTCCTTGAAAGACTTTAGATTCATCAACATCTTTATGTTTAATCATTAACAATGTAGAATTTTGACTAGCATTTACAAACCTCTTCATTTGTCCAACATTCGCAAGATATAAATTTATCTTCTTGCTATGTGATCTAACAATGTACTCTATCCAATCTTTAAACAAGTGGTACTTGTTCTCATGACGATGAAAGGTGGCTTTCCTATCATATAAATATGGGCTTCCCAAAACAATCCCACAAATTTCTAGTGGTACCACATCAAGTTCTATCTCATCAATAAAATTTGTAGTGATGACAAATCTAAGTATTCATTTTCTTGTCACTTTCAACTTGGCATCATCACATACCCAACCAAGGGATAAGGTTTAGGATGAGGAACGGTTTCCAAATTTAATTTCTTGACAATGTCTTCTAAAGTGAGGTTTTCTTGTGAACCACTATTAAACAAAGTCTCTACCTTGTTATGTTTTATGATGATTCTAATATGGAAAAACTCTATTATTTTTCTTTCATTTTGAGTTTCTATGGGTTTGCTACAAGAAATAGTGCTTGCAATTGAATCCTTACCATTCAATCCCATGGCTATGATTTTTGTTTTATCATCGAAATCAGATCCTAGATCTTGTTGTGTAGTTGCAACAATATTTTCTTTCTCCTTGTTATTAAACTTTTTGGGTCTCATCTCAGGATAAAGTTTCCAACAATTATCTTCATCACGACCTTCTTTAGAATGATGTTTACATGTGATCTTTTCTCCTTATTTCTTGACTACAACATTTTTCTTATCCTTGCCTTTAAATTCCCCTTTTCCTTTTCCTCCATAATTGAATGTCTTCTCACTAGTTTCTTCAAAAACATTTTTCCCTCTTGCCTTTAGATGAGTTTCCTGTACACAAACTTCATCTAGTTTTGTAGGGTTAAACATGAGAGTGGTATGTCTCAAACAGCGATGCAATCCTCCAATGTATTTGAGAAAAGTATCTTGAGAAGACAAATCTATGTCCAAAATCAAATCTCTTTTTCTAAATTCTTGAGTATAGCTTTGAACATTTTCCCCCTTAGATTATCAAAAGTTTTTCAAATCCATAATAGCTTTTTGCATGTATGCTAATGGACAAAATGCCTTCTTATTGCAACAACAAAATCATTCCAAGAGGATAAAACCTTACCATGTTTCTTTATGTCCTCTTGAGCTTTGGCTTCCCACCAAATTAGTGTTGCAACTTCCAATCTAAGAGAAGCAAGTTGAATTTTGGTCTCATCATTTTTTATTCTTTTTATCCTGCAATACACTTCAATCTAATGAATCCAATTATCTAATTCTCAATATCTACCTCTCCATTGTACATAGGCAATTCAAACTTAATATCAAGCTTAAGAAAAGGAGTTTTACCATGTCCATTTGGAGAATTTGGAGGTGTTTGTTTTTGTGAAAGGGTAGAAGAAGTAGAAGAAGATGAGGATGAAGATGCGGATGAACATGATGGAGGTGAAGGTGGTGGTTTGTCACCATTTCCTCCATTCTCTTTTGGATGTTTGTCTCCTTTTCCTCCATTTCCTTTTGGAGGTTTTGAGCTCTCTCCATACAACCTTGCATTCCTCTCTTCATAAAGAACCTTAACCATTTTAGACATATCAAAGAATTCTTTTCTAAAAGTTCTTTCATCTTTAAACATCCCTTCAGGACCACCTTCATGTACCATGACTATTGAAGCTTGAGGTGTGTTTATTCTCCTTGAAACAATTTGATATCTTGGCTCGATAAGTACTCCTTCTCCTCTTTTAAGCTTCAACCTTGCAAGCATAAGAAAAACAGTTGCAAACAAATCAAACCTTCACAATAACTTGATGCTTTGATACCAAAATGATCTGTAATTGAAAACAAAAGGTGATATACAAATTGCAAGTAAAAGTTTATATGTGTTTTGGGTAATTTATAAAGTTACTAAACACATTAACAAGTGATTTTTAACCAAATTTTACAACCAAACAAAGACAAATAACCATATTTGAAACACGTAACACAAAACATGATAAAGGAGTTCACCCCTCCCCTGGGTTACATCTCCTGGTCCAGCTTCCAATGTAGGGCTTCTTTCATTAAGTGCTTAAAATTGTGTTTTCATGGATTTAAAATGCTCATAATTCAATAATATTGTCTCCAATGGCTCTAGAATAGTAAAAAACCTCTAGCTAGGCTCAGAAAGCTCAAAAAATGACTGAGTTATGCTATAGAACAATTTTACTGCTAATTGTGCTACAATTCACACCCACATGCTATCCATTCTATAATTTCTGCCTTTTTTGGCCATGTAGAGCAACAAATTTGCCCTACGCCAGTGAGATTCGAGTGCAATTTGTCAAATCATTAATTTGACTATGTCGCCCATGAACCGATTAAATCGTTCCACTTGGCGCATTTTGGGCCATTGATCTAGGGTCGTTTGAACGAACCCCACAAATTCTTAAACCCCGCTTGCTACTGGAGTTAGAGTTGGGGTTGGGTTAACATCCGCCGGGGTTCTACTCCTTTTCGCTGGAGGGTATGGTCGTGTGAGACTGTATGTGGCCTAAGACTAGCCCCCTTAACCTCAGCTATGGGTCACGTTACTATGCATGTGCCTTGGGGCTAAGCCCTTAGGGGATGGCCCCCTTTTCTCTCCGTGCACTTGGTCATATATAAGGTCATATGACTTGGGGGCTAGCTCTTAGGGCTAGCCCCTTTCCATTTATCTTCACTTGTGGTTCTTGAGTTATGGTCTAGTGGTGCTGTGGGATACGACCATGGGGTTGGGACTAAGCCCTTACACTTGGTTCCTGTGGGCACAGTGACCAGTGTTGGGGCTTAGCCCCAACCCCACCCAAAATGTGCAGTTCAACAAACTTTAAATTGAACCTGACTCCACTATTTATCAAGTAACGCTGTAGGTGGGGCGGTGGAGAGCCTTGTTTTCAGATGGGAGATCATCTGTTCGAATCTAGTGGAGGTCGATTTGGCCAAATACCAAAATTTTGCAAGGCCATTAGCAGGCCATGTGGAAGCCACTGATTGTCCCACGTGGCTCTCTCTATTTGGTCCATATAAATGAACCCATGAGCCAATAACAACACACCATTCAAAACCAATCACAATGAGACAATTGTCAATCATCCATATGCCCATAAAAACATAGTCATGCCCAATTAGATTCCTAGTCAGCATATAGATTGCTGACTGGGCGTATTTGCAATCCAACTTTTAAAATTTTAGCTATTTGGCATTTCGATCAAAACACGATATCGAGAGAATACGGTATTGGCTTTGAGTGGAATGAGTTGCATTGGATTTAGGTCGTCGAGATCTATCCAATCATTCAAGTTTCAATATTTGTCACACACTTTGAATTTTGAGCACCAATTTGATCCCCTGGATCATTTAGATTGGATCATTATATATTTTTTCATCCATATTTATGCTTTCAAAATGGAAAAATGGATGATAAATAATATAATGATCTAATTCAAATCACAAAAATGGAAGGAATGAGATCACATTACCATTTTTATTGATGGGTCCCAATTTGGCAAGTAAGGGTTTGAAACCTTTTAGAGGAAGTTTGAGAAATTTAATGAAATTTCTTGGGGTTCAAATTTTTTATTTTTATTTATTTTTTATATTTTTATTTTATTATTATTATTATTATTATTTTCACAAAATGCCCTAGTGACATTGTTGTACACTCAGATACCCTTTCCAACAATGCATGAAACCCATCAAACAAAGTTTTCATGCAAAATTGATGCCACCCAGAAGTTGACCTTCCTATTTTGTCCACCATGATTCAAGAGGATGCGACATCAATCCCATTACTCATGTAAAATGTCTAGCCATGTTATCATGATGAATAAGAATCTAAAAGGTTCTATATTGTAACTCTAGTTAAGAGTTTAAGGAGTCAAACTTAACCACTAGTTGGTTATCAGGTTGTATTATAATCAGGCCACTAGGAGGAAAAGGGGTTAGATTCTATTTGAATTGCATTTTGTTCCATAATAGAGAAGAGTAGAGAGAAGGAAAAAAAGAGAGGGTTGTGTTTTGTAGTAGCCTACAAGCCATAGGTCTCACTCCTTTTTATTTGCACCATTTCCATTCAGAGAAAAAGATAGCATGACAACCTCACCTTCTAAGCGGGTTTACCCTTGAAAGGGTTTTTTAGCCCATATCTTGTGTTATTGTGAATGGTTGCTCTATTTTTCATTTTATATATTTCTTGCATAAGTAGAAAATAATTTTCCAATAAATCCAAAAATTCTAAGGAAAATTAACCCTCTTACTATATATTTTTAGATTTTTCGTACATTTTTACTAGATTTGTTGAGACAAGTTGTCTAATGTTATATTCACAGTAGTTTACAGATCATATTGGTATCAAAGAAGGTTTCATTGGGTATATTATGGGGAGTTGCAAGGGATTTATATCAATTTAAATAGAAAGTCATAAAACCCCAACCATAACTAATGAATTTATTAATAACTCTTGAGATCCAATAGAGGAGAGATTCAAAAGGCTAGAATAGTAGGTGATAAATATCAGTCATAATATGAACCTATTAATGGTGACTTTGAAAAAAAATCTTGGACTTAGAGAAGAATGAAGTTCCAACTCGAAGTTGATATCAAAAGGACAATCAATAAATCGAGAAGAACTAGAGAAAGAGTCTAAGAGAGAACCTAAGAAAGAAAAACCTAATTTGAGTTCCATGAACCATTCACATTTCCTCTTCAAGATTGAAGAAAAGGTCAACATCAAGCCATATCAAGGTTAGGTTGAAAATTTGAAATTAAATTGCTAGTTGCAAGAGTTAGAGGTTCATTTTAGCACGCATAACATATATGGAGAATATAAAATTTATTTTTCCCATTTGAAACTAGAAGGTCATGCCCTCACCTAGTGGGATAGCCTCACAAAAACCATGAGACTAGAGGGGTATCTCCCAATAACTAAGTGGGAGTATTTGAAAACTCTCATAAAGTCCCAATTCTACCCTGTTGGGTATGTAGAGGAGTAGTGGAATTACTTCAGGCAGAGCCAAGGGCAGAGTGTATAGGAGTACACCACAAAATTTAGGAATATGGCACTAATGTTGGGTATCTCTCTAAGAACCTAGACATAATCCTCAAGTATCTAGGGGTTCTAAAAAGGCATATACAAAATCAAGTGATGTTGTTCAAACCCAAAATAATGGATGAGGCTTGTGTACAAGCATAGTACTTGGAAAATAGAGATCATAATAAAATGAAATCAAGTGGGTTGAAGTAAAAGGAACACCAAGAATTTCCAAAGAAGGGAAGAAGAAATGGAAAAATAGGAAGGATAAAAAGGTAATAGCCATAACAAACTAGTGCAAAGAGCCCAACAACCACTGCAACCACCATAATATTAATGGTCATATAGAGGAGAGGTGCTAGAAAGAACTGAGAGAAGGTTGGGAAGATGAATAATCTCATTGCCAAAAATTCAAGTAATTAGGTGGAAAGTAGCTTGGATGTGGATTAGAATACTATTTGCACATCAATGCAAAAGGGAGTGAATTTGAGAGATATTGGTCAAGAAGATAAACATTGATGCTCTGTTTGACTTAGGATCACAAACAAATCTCATTGTAGTAGAGTTGGCCAATGAATTTCCAACTGGAGGTTCGAGATCATCCTAGCCCATGTCCATTGGAGTTGGTAAATAAGGATGTGGAAATCAAGGTAATAAAATTATAGTGTAAGATAAAATTTTCTATCAGTGTTGCTCTTATTGATGAACTAGGGTTAGATGTGATTCCACTTGATGTATGTGGAGTTTTGTTTGGGACTCCCTATATGTACATGTGAGATGAAATTTTCATGTGGAGATCCAACCAATACCATCTCATCAAGGACAAAAAATACTTTACTATCAACATGCATGAGGGTAAGTCTAAAATTTCATTGGTAAGTGCCAACTAAGATAAGAAATTTATTAGTTCTAGAAAGAGGTATGTTTTGTTATTTTTAAGTGAAAATAAGTTTGTAAAAGAGTTAATGAGAGTAAAGGATTCCCTGGAGGGTTGTACTATGGAATAAAGACAACAACTGGGTGAGTTTCTATAGGCATACAAGGGAGTGTTATAGGAGCCTAAAGGGCTACCACCCAAGAGGGAAGTGGAGCATGCGATCCAACTATTTCTAGAATCTTTGTCGCCAAACATTGGGTTTTAAAAAGAGTCTGTAACAGAAGAAAAAAATGTGAAGAAACAATTGAAACAACTGCTAGAGAAGGATTTCATTTGACCAAGTACCTCACCATGTGGGTCAACCATCATAATTGTGCCTAAGAAGGTTGGGACTTGGAAAATATGAATTGATCATAGTGAGTGGAATAAAATAATGCTAAAAAAAAGGGTACCCCTTGCAAAGGATAAATGATTTTTTCTACTAGTTGCAACAAGAAAAATACTTCATCAAATTGGACTTAAAATTAGGGTATCACCAAGTTTGAGCCATAGAAGAAGATACCTAGAAAACCACCTTCAAAACTAGACAAGGTTTTTATGAGTGGTTAGTCATGCCATTTGGTTTATGTAATGCAATAACTACATTCATGAGATTAATGAGTGAAATATTTTGCCCGTTTCTAGATTCAATTGTTATTTCTTATTTGGATGATATATTGATACACAATCCCACATGGGGAGGAGCACATCTCACATTTGATGAATGTGCTAGAGACACTAAGAAGCACCAACTACAAGAAAAAATAATAAATGCGAGTTTTCACCATAGTATTTGGTATATTTACCATATGTGATTGGTAAAGGAGAGTAAAATATAGAGCCTAACAAGATGGAGGTCATCACAAAGTTGTTAGTGCCTACCAATGCTTCTAAGGCCAAGAAGTTTTTTTGGGAAGCATAATACTTGAAGAAATTCATAGCCTCATTTTTAGTAGTAGAAACACCAGTCCACACCATAACAATAAGTGGCAAGGGTTTCTAGTGGGGAAATGGTCAAGAAAAGGCCTTTTAGGAGTTAAAGAAGAAAAACAATCAAGCATCAGTTCTTGCATCACTAAATTTGCAACAACCCTCTGAAATGGAGACAATTGTGAATAGGTACGCTATGGAAATAATGTTGATGCAAGGAGGAAGACTTGTATGTTACCATTTGTTTGATGGGGTGGTTCTCAACTACAATAACTATGGAAATGAGCTCTAATAATGGTCTGGTACAAACTATCAAAAAATGGAAATACTATATGATGAGAAAGGAAACAATGACCCACATAGAACAATAACCACTATGATACTTGTAGGTTTAGAGTAAGTTAAAACATAAATGGAATTACAAGTGGATGGGGTTTTTACAGTAGTTTCATTTAGTAATAAAGTACAAGAAGGGGAAAAAAACCAGTTGGTCGACATGCTTTCAAGGCCACCCATATCAAAGATCACAACTATAGGAACTCTGATGCACATGGAGCCTTTCACCCATGATGAATACCGAGAGGCATATATACAGGATGAGGACTTCGAGGAGGTGTTTCAATAGTTGAAGAACTAGAGTCATGCAAGCAATGGAGATAACATAGTTGACTATTATCTCTAAAATGGGTTACTCTATAGGCTGGATAAGATATGTGTTGTTAATTTTTTTTGGAAGAGAATTGTGTAGTGGATTTGATCCATCCAACGTTTTAGGTGGACACTCTACAAGCTGGAAAAGTTATGTGTTGTTAATTTTTTCACAAGAGAACTGTGTAGTGGAATTGATCCATATAATGTTTCAGGTGGACTCTCTATAGGTTGGACAAGTTATGTGTTGTTATTTTTTTTTTGGAGGAGAACTGTGTAGTGGATTTGATCCATTCAATGTTTTAGGTGGACACTCCACCCATCATTAGGGACCAGAAAGATTGATGTGTAAACTAGTGCTGAGGAGTCCTTAAATAGGAAAAGGTCTCCAGGAATTCATTAGAGAAAATTAATAAATTAATCAAAACCCAGGTCAAAGGTCAAATCAAGAAATTAATCAAAATCTAGGTCAATGGTCAATTGAAGCTCTCTCTCTCTCTCTCTCTATATGTATATGTATATGTATATGTATATTATATGATATGTATATGTATATATATATATATAATATAAATATATATAATATATATATATAATATATATATATATATATATAATATATATATATAATATTAGATATAGATATGATATAGATATAGATATAGATATAGATATGATATAGATATAGAATAGATTAGATATAGATATAGATATAATTTTTCAATTTGACCATTGACCTAGATTTTGATTAATTTATTAATTTTATCTAATGGCTACCTAGTGACGTTTTCCTATTTAAGGACTCCTCAACACTCGTTTAAACATCAAAATTTGGTCCTTGATGATGGGTGGAGTGTCCACCCAAAATATTGGATGGATCAAATCCATTACACAATTCTCTTTCAATTTTTTTTAACAAAATGAATACTATGGAAATATTTGATTACTTATAAGTTATGTGTTCCTAAGGTGAGTGATTTTAACTAGTCAAAGTGACTCACACCTCCAAGATTGCAAGGAATTTTGGTGTAGAGAACATAATGGTCAACTTGCAGAGATATATGTACTAGCTTAGGCTAAAATTGGCTAGGTTCATAAGAGGATATATTATTTATTGTACCAACAAGTCTGGTAACAAGAAATATGCTCTATACCATCCTTTACCTATACCCATTCGTCCTTGGGAAATAATTTCATTGGAATTTCTAAGAGAGGTTAGTACAAGGAAGATACCTTCTAGTAGAGTTTATAACCGAGGTTTCTAGTGTTATAAAATTGGAAAAAATTGTCAAAAAAACCTCCGCATAACATCTTTTTGTGGAAAGTACGTTTTAACGGAGCTAATAATGAAACTTCATCACAACTAAAAAAATCCATATGGTCAGAGGTTTTAGCAGATGTTTTCTTAGCAGTGTGCTTAATGGAAAAAAAGCACTAGTGTGCTAACGCTATAAAATAATTGATGTTGTAAATTTAAATAAACCACTGTGGTGTTGAATGAAAACAACACTGGTGCCTGAAAAGCATACCTCCCCGGTGCTTATGTATTAAACAAACACCCCTGGAAGTAATTTTTAGGAACCACATCGAGGCAAGGTTTTTTTTTACAGACTCGGTGCTTTTATTTCACAACAAAAGAATAGGAAAATAACGCCTAAAATAGCGTTAGAATTTAGTGTATTTCAGTCCATGAATTGGACACATTATTCAACGCAAAAATGGGTGCAACTAGGTATGTTTATCACAGCACTTGAAATAATGCCGATAATAGTGTCTTTCTTAGTGCTGGAAAAGACAACGTTGACAATATCATCATTTGTAGTGCTTACAATAGCACCAACAATAGTTTCATCTATATCACCAACAATAGTGTCAACAATAGCACTGACAATAGCACCGCAAATAGCACCGACAATAGCACCAGATATAGAACTAACAATAATGTTGGACATAGCAACGACCATAGCAACTGCAATAATTTCGGAGATAGCAACGATCATAGAAACTGCAATAGTGTTGTTAATAGCACTGGAAATTTCATCGGATAGAACGATGAAATAGAAACAATATTAACGATAATAATGCTGACAATGGAAATTAAAATAACGTCAAGAATAACGCCAAAAATAACAACTTCAATAACACCATACATAACAATGTCAATAGCACCAGAAATAGCTCCAAGAATTTCATCAGAAAATATGCCAGAAGTTGGCCAGGAATAACGCCAAGATTTTCTTCTAATTTGGCTTCGGGTTTGGGTTTTTGTTTTACGTCCAATTTTGCTTCTCGTTTTTCTTCTAGTGTGGCTTCCAATTTTTCTTCCATTGTTGCTCCTTTTTTTCTTCTACACGTCGGGAATAGGAACAGGAATAACACTAGATTTAGTGCCATGGCTTGCTTCTAGTTTGGCTTCTGATTTTATTCTAGTGTGGATTCCAATTTGGCTTCCATTGTTGCTTGCTTTTTTATTTCAAAATATGATTATTGTTTTTCATATAGTTAAATTAATATGTTTTATTTCAATTTAATTAGTTAAATATATCATGTCTCGTAACTAAGTTATATGATTATACACTAATTCATATGAATGCATTTGAGATATTTTATAGGATAACATTTATAAATAATTTTTAGGGAAACAAACATTCATACAAATTAACAACATCATTATACTTATTAAATCTCCATCAAAATAGAATCTTCAACATCCAGTATATATAAAACAACAAAATAATTATTGTAACATGGTCATCATCTATAATTAAAACAAGTGTGTAAAATATTTATAATTTAAGTGAATTTGACAACATCCATCATAAGCAGTAAAATAAAAACCATCATACGTAATAAATATGCATCCAAATCATCAACCACTTTCAATATATAAAAATTGACGAGTTAATGCTGATAAGATCATCATCATATATAACTAAAACAAGTGAAATTCATATATACTAGTAGATCAATAACATGTGAAAATGATACATGTACAATAGCCAACATAAGTCAAAATGATACATCATGTACATATGATATAAATAAAAATGATAAATTATGTAAGATAAAATGATACAAGTCAATATTATACGTCATGTAAACAAGATGCAACTCAATAATATGGTATTGGAGGTTATGAAAATGATACATATGATAGTAACCATGAAAATCGACAACATAACAATATATAAAAAATGATCCATGATGTAGTCTATATGATCATAAATGTCACTTGTTGCTACCAACAATTGGCTCATCACCATCATGATCATGATGATGATCATCATCATATGTATAGACATCAGCCTCACTATCATCTGTATCTGTGTCATCATGAGCATCATTTTCCATCTCAACATCAGACCCAACATGATCTGGATCTATGTGATGAGTATCATTCAAATATTCTAGAGAATCCTTGTTCTACAAAAAAAAAACATTTAGAATGATAAGTTATTATTTATTTCATGCAATAATTAGTTTCTCTGTTATATATCTAATATTACTCATATGAAATGAAATGATAATCATATTACATCATTTCAAAGTGCACATAGGATAATAACTTTTCAAATAAGTTACAACTAAAATGTCATTACAATGAAGATTTCAAGATCTGGTGGGAGAATAATAAGAGTTTAGAGGAGGGATGAATACTACTTTTTCTTTTCTTTTCTTTTCTTTTCTTTTTTTTTTGTTTTTTATTTTTTTTTTTTTTTTTTTTTTTTTTTTTTTTTTTTTTTATATATTAGAAGAAAAAGTGACAGTACTTGAAACTTGTAAAGCATAGCATCAACTGAATTATGCAAACTTATATGACTTTGATTTCAAATATCGAGACTAAAAACACTTATGTAATTGCACAAGAAAAACACTGCTAGGAAAACTAACTGATAAGCATCACTAAAATAATCTATGATATCAAAGTTCAAATACTTTCTCCTTGAAATCTCTATTAATCTTAAAATGGAGTCAAATACAACACAAGTGTTTTTCTTTAGAAACCAATCCTTCTCTCTACTTTTTCATCTAATTTATACAAAATTACATAAGCTTTTAGATCCATAATATCTAGAAAGTTTTAATTCCAAAATATTTAAAATATATACATATCTTGATGACTTTAAATTAAACATGAAAAATACATTTTCAAGGAACAAGTGATGCATTGACACTTTGAAACATAATCCATGGTGGAGAAAAAGTAGGATTGTAGCTATAGAATCTACTAAAGATGTGGATTTGAGTGGTTACTCACAATTTGGAACAAAATATGGAAAACCCCCTGTTTATAGCCCCAATATCCTAATTTGATATTTTCTGATCTACTCAAAATAAAAATTTCCTTTTGATCTCTACCCTGCTTTACCCTATCTTTCCAAGATAATGCTTACTATATAAATATAGCCTATAGAAAGATTTGACAAAATCTATATCCCAATCACTGTCAAAATTGTGTTTTTAGGGAGTACTATTCAAGCACTGACAAAATATCTGGGTATAAGTTGTCAAAATAAAAACAATGAAAGAGCTTCCAAACTATTTGGCAGCACTATCAAAAACAAAATCAAAGATCACCACTGCCAAAACATATGGCAACACTTCCTTTTCGATAGTTCCTATGGTGATTCCTGCTCCAAGCTTCTGAACCTAGCTCCCACACAATAACTGGGCGTCGCTGGTGGTTAGTTTGCTACGTTTATTTTGGAAATGGGCATCACCATTCCCATTTCAATTTCCGCTATCTAACCATCACCCAGCCTGACCCTGCTCCCCCTCACAATCCCTCTGTCAGCGCTCCCTCTATCATCGGTCCTTCTGTCATAGCTCCCTCTGAGCACTCAGCCAAAAATTCCAACATGGTGTGACATTGCATGTGAAGTCGAAGAGGCGGAACTCGGAGAGGCAGTTCCCGCCCTCATACTGATCCACACCCTGAGCCTGCAGCCTCCTCTCCCTCCCATGAACTGCATCATCCCCAGAGATATGGTTCGGGCAAATATCCTAGTACACAAAGTGGACGGGGTCATGCTCGGTCTTTAGGTGCAAATCACAATGATTTTGTAGTTCACTCTGCTAGTTTTCCTCTGCCCCTTCATCCTGCTCCCCACTCAAACCAATTTAGATTTTGTAGCACCTTGAACAAGCCAGTAATTACTGCTACAATCTCCATTCTTTTCATAGAAGAAAATGATCAGCCTGCTTCTCAGGTGGAAAATTCCGACTTGCGGCAAGAGGAAGCTCCTAGACGCAGTAATGGAAGAGACACAGGAAAGAACTTGCTAGACGAAGGTAATTTTGCTCTACATGGCAAGAATATTGGTGGCAGTCAGCATGTTGAGGGTGGTAGCTCTGCAACCACGTGCTCCCTAGGTGGAATCGATTATGACGGGTTAGCTTGGCAGGTGGTGACTGGTAGGCATGGCGACACCCATCCGGCGGATGAGCCACATGGCAGTGGAGGTGGGCCACATGGCAGAGTGTCGATGGAGGAGGCGGATGACTGGGCATGCCCAATTATTGAGGAAACCATCCCAGATGAATTCAAATAATATGACATGGCTGCCAGGTGACTTTTGTCTGGTCTTTTTCTTTTTGTTAGTTTCTGCGAGAATCTGGTCTTTTGTCTGGATCTTTTGTCATGGTAAAACTTCACTGGTTTTTTTGTTGTTTCCGCTCTCAAGGACTGATACCCTTTCTATTTTTTGTTTCTGTGGACTGGTTTCCCCAATGTTGGGGCAATCCAGATACATTCTGAAACACTATGTTAAACTCTGCTGAGGCTTAGTCCTCCCTGGACATTTTTATTATATATCAATAGATTAACTTAACTTAGAAAAAAAAATATTCTCAACAGAGTTAATGCTCAAAAACATATTGGACTATTTTGGATTACTGATCTATATATAAATGTAATATGTTTATAAGTTATATCAATTTAGAAAATCATTTCAACTTTTTAAGATAACGACTTATTTAGATATTTGTTTTGTAAGCAAAGAAAATCATTATTATAAAGTAATGTCACCGAAAATTGTAACGTAACAAATATATATTGCTTGAGTAGTTATAGAACTTGCAAATTTGATAAATCAAGAAAACAATGTAAAAAAAGACAATGCAGACAAAAACTAACATAAAAAAAAGAAAAAAAAAAGACATAGCATAGTACAAAAC
>APFE030672790.1:105087-130551 GCA_000404065.3 Pinus taeda | reverse complement strand
ATATAGTCCATTGGATTGTGTCTGTGTACAATGTCATAGTAGCATTTGCATTGGTATAAAAAATCATCTTGTTGTTATGATGAGTAGATTGCTAATCTTATTTTCATGAGTATTGTATATTGATTGATAATGTGAGATCCCAAATTTCTAGTAAAACAAAAGAGCTATTAGGATGCTTGACAATGCAATGAGCGAGCATTGTTCCCTTTCAAAATTGTTTAACAACGTAAATAAAGAAACCCGACAATGTATACCTAAAACTATGTTTTGATGGTCTATCATAAATGTGCCATGTGTCCCGAAGTTGTTCAAGATTTCCATAGCATTTGTTTTTTCTGCACAATATTGGTAGTAGGAAATTTGTTGTAGTGTAGATAAAACTCTTTCCAGTTTGACACCCCTGAAAATACACTCCTTTTAAATCATGGTCACTTACATGTATGATGCAATTTAGTCGATGAAAATAAAGAAATTGAAGTATTGAGGGGTTTTCGCAGTTCATTATATTAGATATCATTTTTTGGGATTCAACTGCATTAAGTAAGTCATTCATTTATAATTCGTTCATCTATGACCTTTCCATGTGAGGTAATTGTAACTGACTAATTTCTCATGATCTTTGAATAGTCCACTTAGACTCATTGCATCGAGTGATGCTCACAGAGGTGAAGAATTGGGATTGAAACTAGTGAAATGAATTGCATAGCATTAATTATCACTTCTAGGGCTTGCACCCGGTAACTAGGACTTCTCAGGAGGTCACCCATCTGAGATCGCCTCTGGCTCATGCGCTTAACTATGGGGTTTTCCCCACAATCAAGACCACTTATCTTGCTACCCCATTTGCAAAACCTTAACAAGTATTGTGCCTCATGAACCATTCAAGTAGAGTTCCCTTCACTCTTTTGTATTCAAGTGTTGAGGGGTTTTCACAGTGCATTATATTAGATATTATTTTTTGGGATTCAACTGTGTTAAGTAAGTCATTCATTTATGACCTTTCCATGAGAGGTAGTCGTAACTGACTAATTTCTCATGATTTCTGAATAGTCCACTTAGCACTCATTGCATTGGGTGATGCTCACAGGGGTGAAGAAGTGGGAATGAAACTAGTGAAATGAATCACATAATGTCAATCATCACTTTCAGGGCTTTCACCCAATAACCAGGACTTCCTGGGAGGTCACCGTTCCCAGATCGCCTCTGGCTTGAGTGCACTTAACTGTGGATTTTTCCCCACAATCAATCCCACTTAGCTTGCTACCCCATTTGCAAAACCTTAGCAAGTATTGTGCCTCATGAACCATTCAAGTAGAGCTCCCTTCACTCTTTTGTATTTAAGTATTAAAGGGTTTTCGCAGCGCATTATATTAGATATCATTTTTTGGGATTCAACTATGTTAATTAAGTCATTCATTTATGACCTTTTCATGAGAGGCAGTCATAATTGACTAATTTCTCATGATTTTTGAATAGTCCACTTTGTACTCATTGCATCAAGTGATGCTCACAGGGGTGAAGAAGTGGGATTGAAACTAGTGAAATTGATCCAGGTGGATATTGGTGGCCACCCACCAATTCCACTTGGGCTCCCACCATTGTTTCTTTCATTTTCTTTAGTTTCCTTAATTGTAACACAATTTACTTCTTTTAGCAGTTTTTCGGGTCCTAAACTTCCGGAGCCGTTTTGAGGCCCTAAACGACGTTTTTTTGGAAATCTATCGCTAAACTCATAATTTCCATCGTATTCCTCGGAGAGATCTTTCCAATGGGTTATCATGCACATCAAACAGAGATAATATGACCAAGTCGCGACCCCAGGAAGTTGGATGTCTAACTCACCCCAACGGGGCCCATAAACTCTTGGTGTTACATCTCCTCAGGTTATGGTTTTGTTTGTTTAGGGTTTTCTCTTATTGTTCAATAATAAGAAGGCCCTTGAGCCTCATTGTAATGTAGTTCAGAGGCATGTAGCCACCACATCTCTTCTCAGAGATAAGCTACAATCGCCCGAGATAGCCTTATTTTCATTCTATTTGTAAGCATGTTTTAGTATTTGATATTAATGAAATGAAGTGTTATTTATACTACATCTTTGTATTTATGTTTATGTCTGTAATTTGTTGCATTCCTGTTTAAATCCGGATCAGAAATGAATCGCATAGCATCAATCATCACTTCCGAGGCTTGCACTTGGTAACCAAGACTTCACAGGAGGTCACCCATCCTAGATTGCCTTTGGCTCAAGCATGATTAACTGTCGATTTTTCCCCACAATCAAGACCACTTAGCTTGCTACCCCATTTGCAAAATGTCAGCAAGTATTGTGCCTCATGAACCATTCAAGTAGAGTTCCCTTCACTCTTTTGTATTTAAGTATTAAGGGGTTTTCATAGTGCATTATATTAGATATCATTTTTTGGGATTCAACTCCGTTAAGTAAGTTCAGTGTGTGAAAGTTCACCTCATTGTGTAGACCTCTTTATATTGAACCTCTTTCTGCACAATAATCTTTTTAGAATTGACGTTTATAGAAATAACTTTTACTTATTGCAACTATGCAAAAGTCTCAAAAGCTTTCATTATGTGCACTTTGGAAGTACTATCGCACAAAATTGTTTGCGCAACTACCTCTGCACAGCTTGATTTCCACCTTCATATGGATATGGTATTTAAACAAAGCAAGGGTCTCTTGTGCAAAATTGCATTTTGAATTTCGTGTAAGCAGATAGCAAGCAAGAAAAATTATTGTGTGGAAGTTCAACTCATTGTGTGAACCTTTTCACATTGGACCTCTTTTGACACAATAATCTCTTAGGAATTTACACTTTTAAAAATAATGTTACTTATTGCATCTATGTAAAAAGATGTCAAGCTTTTATGATATAAACTTTGGAACCACCTTCACACAATTTTTCCTCACAACTATTGTCGCAGTCAATAACGCCTTATGTTGCATAAGATACACACATGCACAATCATGTCTACATAAATGCACTTGTACATCTATATTTGTACTCAGTAACATCATTGGATTATTCCACACAACTAGTAATAATTAAAAAAGAGACTTGAATTTTTACTATTTTAACAACCCTTGCACAAAGCCTTTCACACATCAGTTTGGTGCCAGACAAGCGTATTACTACATGCACTTTTGATTACGTTCTCTCAGATGAATGAATGAAATAGAAATGAGATAAATCCTTAAAAAGTCTATAATGAATAATAATTAAAATGCATTTATGTTTACTCTACTCTAATACTCAAACTTTTTACCAGTTAATTCAATAATTCTTAGATTATGTTGTACATGTGAAGTTGTATCTATTGCATCTATAGTATTTGAATCTGAATACAATTCACTATATTGATAACTATTGAGCGTTGTTGGGCTAGAAAGTGTTCCTATTTTTTTACAGTTGTTTTTATTTATGAAAATAAAAAATGGCATATATTAGTGTTTCATTGTAGGCAGTTTTCATTCTGCGAGAATTAGGATAAGAGTTTTCATAATGTAGGGGAAGTTGCTTGGAATGAAATCACTACACAACAACATATGATTATAATAATAAATAATAATAATAATAATTATATGTTGAACTATGAGATCTGTTTTCTGAAGCATTGTGAAAATGTTCCATATTAACGTTTTGCAGTGGTCAATTGTAAACCAGTGTTTGTAAGTAATTTGCTTATAAACATATACAATTTGTTTTCTTAAAGAAAATAAGTTTTTAAATAAGACCTACTGAACATAGAAACTTGCTTTATTGTGGAAGGTTTTTTTATGTGAAACCCATATTAAAGCTTATGTTGCAAGTCATAAAAGTTGCACTAGTGAATTGTAAATGAGTATTTGTTAAATGTTATTGGATACATAACTAGTTGTGTGGAATTTGTTTTGTGTGTACGGAGGATTTGCAAGGAACAAATGCATATGCAAAATTAAGTATTTATACAACTCATGTTATATATAGAAACTTGTTTAACTTTGAGCTTTATTAATTAACTGATATTATTTAATAATAATTTTTACCAATTGCAAAAAAAAAACAATAAAATTATAGTTTGATTTTTTTTAATTTTTAATTTTTAATTTATTTATTAATTATTTATTTATTATTTTTTTTTAATTTTTTTTTAAATTTTTTTTTCTAATTTTTATTTTATTATTATTTATTTTATTTTTTATTTTTATTTATTTATTTATTTTATTTATGGTAATTGTAATCAATGAGAAGGGCATATATTGCATATGGAAAAGAGGCAGAATTGTAATATTACGTTATGTAGAAGCGAAAGAAAGGAGAAGAAAAAGAAACACACAAAAAATGCTTTCATTGTGTGGAGTGTGGTTTTACCATTTTCGTAGATGGTATAATTACATTAATGGTTCGATACCCTTTTGGCAAAATGGGAAATTAAATGTTATTACCTCTACATTAACATTGATATAGTAGTGGATATTATTATTGACAGCTCGTAAGCTAGCATTCATTATTAGAAAAGATTCAAAATTATTTTGTTTCATACGTGGAGTAACTAATTTTTGAATTTCGAGATTTGTTTTTTAAATTATTTGTGTTATTTCTCAGCCACATCTTCTTTGTTTTTTTTTAATTTCTATTTATTTCATAAAACAAACTTCACATGCAGAATATTAACATGTACCAGAAACGAAAAAATGAAGAGTATTTAGCACTATCAACAATTGCTTTTTGGTAGTGAAAAAAACCTGCAGTTTGACTATTGTAATCGATTTAAAAAAAGAATATATATATATATTATAATATATAATATATATATATATATATTATAGTATATATATATATATACGTATTATATATATATATATATAATATATATATATATATATGCCCAGTTTTCTAAAAGTCATGTTGAATTTCGACTATTTTCTAGCAGGTTTAGATTATGTGAATTATTTATGTTATTTTTTATAAATTGCTATTCTTGATGAGTAGGAATGGGGAGCGCATTTCATTGAGCAAAATCTTTGTTTAGTGAAGTGCAGAAAAGTTTATTGTGCGGAAGAAGCTTTCAAGTTTTCATTGTGTAGTTGTCTGCAACTTGTACTGAAATATTTTATTGCTAATGTTTTAGTATTAGAACATAAAATAAAGTTTCAAACCATGTGCTTGAATACAAATAAAAAAAGGTTATCATAAAATCAATATAGTAAAATAGTTTTGAATGCAAAATAGTTCCTGTAGGTCAATTTGTGTATAACAAACTATAAAACACAGAGAGTTATTTCATTATAGATTGAAAAGGATTGAAAAGTTGAAAGCATTTTTTTGCAAAATTATAGAAAACATCATCATAACATTGATACAGAATAAGATTCGGAAAGAATTATAATCAAAATAAAGTTTCAATGACTGTAACAATATCTCAGATTCGTACAACATCATATTCAAAACATAGACTTAAAATGAAAAATTGTTGAATAGAATCAAAATTGTGCAAAGAAAAGTGTAAGGTAGATGGCTTTTTTGTATCAAGAATTGGTGTTTCACTTGCTTGAATGACATTTGTAGCCACAAAACAACAATCTCTAACATGTATTACAAGTTGACAACTTTTTGGTGAAACATGTTCACTGTTTTTTTAATGTAGTCCATGTTGGGGCAATTGTAACTTCCATTTTCACATTTTTAGTGAAAATCTCTTTTTCAATTTCCCTAGATTCTTCTTGCACCTCGACAACCCACCTAGATTTTTTCTTATTGACCTTGGAAAAAATAATTAGCCATATGTCAATATGTTCTTTAGTAAAATTAATGATGCTATCAAATCCTGTTACCATTTTCTATTTTTGCTCCTTCAATTCAGTTTTTAACCTATGATTTGAATCTAACTCAGGATCGTGTAGCATACACAAACCAGCTCAGCCTTTTATAATATCCATTTCCATAAGATGGTAATTACCTCTATATTGCATAGGTCACTATAGGTAGAATTGATATTCTCAAGTGTAGTGACCCTTTCCGCCCATCCAACTTCCAATTTCTTCACTCATTCAGTGTTTGGTAGTTGTTTATTTTTCTTTTTAAAATAAGAGAGTGTTTATAGCCTCCGCTTAAAAGTATTTAATTCATTAGCAATGACCTTTTTGTCTTCTGTAAGATTTTTTGTTAGCCAAGTTCATAAATATCGTCAGTTTCTCTCGCAAGCGCATTAAATCGAAAATTGCTTTCCATGCATCATTAATAATTTCTAATATTTGGCATATGTTTTCAAGGATATATGCCTTCACTGCATTAAGCATATTCACAGCCTTGTTAAATGCTTTTGGTAGTGCAGCAATGGAACTTGACAATGGAGCCATTAACTAAGGAGTTGGATTTGCAATGTGTAGTACTTTTAACTTGTTTTCTAGCATATGAATTTATGCAAGCATGTTGATAACATTTTGAGTAATTGTTCAATTGGAATATTGTTGCAATTCCATGAGCCCCATCATGTCAATGCTAGACATATCAATATTCACATGTTTGTTATCGAAAATCTTTTTATTACCAACCTTTACCTTTTAAACTCTCATTTTTTTTTTTTGGTCCTATCATATTTTGGATTTTACAATGTGATAGGATGTTCATCATAAATAATGTCCTTTTCTACAATTTGCTCAATTATTTTTTTATTCTCTACTAAACAAGTACCAACCCAGTTAGGTGGTTCAATTTATCACTTTCCATGTCTATAGCTTGTTCAATGATTTCTCTATTCAAAAAAGTTTTGGATTATCATGCTTGAAATATATGTGTTTGGTGTGGAAATAATTCATGAAAATTATCTTGCTCATCTCGATGATTTGTTGATTCACCAATAACCAGTTTTCCAAAACTATGATTCTTCCTCTTTCCTAGAATTGTGAATGACTCTACACCAGCAATAAGTGTGAAAATTGAATATTGTTGTGCATGACTTAGGTATTTTTGGTTTTGTCTTTCTTCAAATACCCTTTGGGTATCCATTGTCGATAATGGATACTTGATTTTCCACAAATTCAATCAATTATGTGTTGTGTAAGCATATTTTGAACTATGTGCAATATTTGCTTACAGATTATGACATGCAAAAATTGCATTGATTCTTCGTTCAAATGAAATTTAGGTTACTAAAACAAAGCAAATGCAAAATATGAGAGGCAAAAGAACAATAAATAGTAAATTGATACAATTCAATGACTAATGCATGTGTTAAATTTTTTTCTAAAGTTACTATGTTCATAAACTGCAAAATTTGAAAATACAAATCCCTAAACAATTCTGCAAAAAAATAAATGCATTGTAGAGAAAATTGCAAAAGAACCTGAGAATTTGATCAAATGAACTATTGAATAATGTTGAATTTGAAGAGATTTGAGACTAGCAAAGTATCCACTAGTGCAAATATCTATGTTTCTCTTATTTTTCGTTGGCAAATTCAAATATTTCTTGGTTGACTATATAATTACAAATATCTTGTTTTGGTTATCTGCTACTTATATTCATTTCAAATGTTTTGTAGTTTCTCAATTTGTTTTTGCATCCCCAATTACCAGTTGTTGCTATTCTTTCCATGGAAACTACCACATATGACATTCTTAATAAATAGCAATTGAAAATATCAAAGTCAATGTTTACGGGAAGTAATGGAAATAAATATCGATAATGCAAAACCATCTCATCCACGTACCACATAATTTGTTATTGATTTAATACCTTTGAAATAATTGTCATAAAACCATCTCATCCACGTACCACATAATTTGTTATTGATTTAATACCTTTGAAATAATTGTCATACAAAAAAAGTGTGATACAATATAAGGTTGTTGTCTATCAGCACTACGTTTTGAAAGGTTTTCCAATGCTTTTTTTTGGCTTAAATTGCTGAAAATATGTCAAAAAATTCTTCGATTCATGATTTTGAGTTGAAATTTATGCACAACCTAGCAATCATACAAGTTTTTGAAATGACCAAATGCATATATGTAGTAAAAAAGCTTATGAAAATTATCACAATTAGCTTTGAAACTACCAACAATAACTGTAAACAGTAATAAGTAAATATTATGCACAAACGCCTTTAGCAATTTCTATCATGAAATGATTTAGTTATTGAATTGGTCCCCACCACTAAATCATTGACGATTTGATTTATTTTGATAGTGTAAAATGGAAAATGGTAAAAGAAACTTGATTTACGAACACTCTAATACACAATTTTCAAGATCATAGTACAAAGCTAATTGCCATAACGCATTACAACTAGTGTATAAATTTTCTCATGATTTATGAAAAATATTGATAGCACAATGCTATGATTCAAATCTGATTTATATATTTATCGACACGTCTAACACTTTCAAATAATACAAATGAAAATTTCAATGCAAACGTTAGTGGTAGCTAGTAAAATAAATCTTAAAATTTGAAAATTATTTTCATTCTTACTTTGGCAATGCTTAAATTTGAAAATTATTTTCATTCTTACTTTGGCAATGCTTTTTTGTCTTAATGTTCTCAATATATGTGTAGTAAATAGTAGGGATGCACTAAATAAAATAAATTTGATTCCATTGTGATCATGTATAGTTAATTAATATTATTAATTGTTTTATTGACATCAAAGCATGTCGCTAAAGAAGGGTGTATATTTTTTATTTTTTTATTTGTTTTCGGATACGCACAACCATATCCGAATAGCTACTTTGGTATTCAATAAAGTTATTTGGTGGACATAATGAAAAAAATATACATGTGCATTTTTCCTTTGCACACATGTCCTTTGAACATAACCTAGGTCATAAGGTAATATCAAGAGAATAAAGGCACCTTCATATAACTTTCGCCGAGTACAACAATCATTAGATTCAATGTTATTACTGAAACATTGTTATTACAGTAAATGTGTGTAGAATGATGGTGTGTGAAACAAGGAACATAAACCTCTACACTGACACACGTCCACATTTCGAGGTCGCTCCGCATAGTAAAATCTATGCACAAGATCTCATAGAGTATTGACATGTTATTATTAACTTTAAGTTTATGCTCTTATGCTCTTAAGTGAAAATATTTTTTTATGCATTAAGTAATTTGCACTTTGTATTTTTTGTCTAAACACCTATAAAACCGATTTTAGGGTTCAGAGAGCAGTGCAGAAAGATGAAAGCTATATACAATATCAAATCTCATTTATCAGTTCTAGTGTTGTGTATTGTAGCGGATTTTAGCGAAATTAATATTCGTGTATGTGACATATTGTATCTCACAATCATGACAATAATAACAAGTAACATACAAATTGTTGAAAGGTTTTGGTATTCACACTTAACATACAAAAATTAATCGATGCCAAGTATTGTTATTAATATGCATTCAGTAAATTCACACACAATGACGTTGTCACAGCTAGTTGTAAAGATATCGATAAGGTCATATCTATTGACATTATAAAATACCCTTTTTGATATCTATTTTTTGAATTCAAGTATTTTTTCACTACGACCAACACCCTCCAAATTTTGCATACACTTGAATTTTGGAGCCTTTGGTGGATCTTACAATTAGTTGTTCCATAGTCACTTCTAGACCAGCTGAAGCTTTTGAGCTCCCTTCTTGGACATGAAGTCTTGAAATCATTTGCTCATACATGATCAATCTATAACAAGTGCATGCATGCATTCATTTATGCATTCTTGGACAAGCATAGCACTTTCCTACTAATATCGTGCTTGTGCAATGTCCAATCCTCCTTGATAGTTAGTTCCCATTGACAACAATATTTTATCACATTATAGTTATGTTTGTAATTCTATTTCGGTGAGTTTCTCAAACTATCGCTCCCGCGCATCTTTATTTTTGCAAGTGTCGCTTTCATACTTTTGGTTGTCACTTTTTGTTGCTTTCACTCTAACTAGTGCCATTTTCATGTTATCTTTTCTTTGGCATGAGTTGTTTTCACCATCGTTCGTATATCAAAAGTTTCATTCACATTCTTATCTTCATATAGAAAATGTCATCTTCTGGCATGGGAATTGCCACTTATCATGCAAAGTGGAGTTTTGATTTGTTTTCAAGGGGAAATATTTGTGATAATGAGTCTTTCTTATCATGTAAGCATGTTTCAAACTCATTCACACATTGTTGCACAAGTGTCGTCATTATCATCGCAAATTCTATCTTTAGTGTTGCACTTGTCGTAAGTTGATGCAAAGGTTGTCGCACTAAGGGAAGTATGTGTTCGTATGTTCTCAATTATCTACATTACCAAGTTCTAAATGTGTGACCACAGTCAAGTTATATAACTATTCACATCGGTTTCACTGATCTCGCACTTAGCCAAATTTCATAAAGTTCCTAGCAACCTAGCCTCATCCAGCTCTTTTGAACCACACATTGCGTAGTCTCAGGCCTTAAGCAACAAACTTGTATCTTGGAACTATGCATCTCACAATCTCGGTGCTCAAGCCCAAGCCCTAAGTCCCACAGCTGTGCAATCACCCAGTCCCCTCTATCCTCTAGAAATGTGGAGTTGGATGAACCAATGCCCAACCCCTCAACCTAGCTCTCAAACTGCACAATATTATTCCTCAACCCAACCTTAATTTCAGTCTCAGAGACCAAGCTCCACCCCTAATTTTCTAAACTGCAAAATTGCGCAGTTGTTAGGCCTTTCCCTTGGCCCACCACTGGTCCTAGTTCACTCAGTGGATCATCATGCAACATCTTAGATAGGGGTTTATTATACTGATGTCATCTTGCCATGAGTTGGTTGTAGACACAAGAACTCTTCCATGCTATGGAAAGATGATAAGGAAGGAGATGGAGAAGTAAGACAAGTTATATGACACCTAAGGAACTGAGGACAAAGGATGATCGTTATGGAAGAAGATGAAGGAACACTGGAATATTATTAGCATCACATGAAGACTCCATTTGATTTACAAACTTTTGGAGGATAGATATGAAAAACAAAGCACATCTCTCATGAAATTAAAGTAATAAAGACAGCTTATCATTTCCACATCATTTTGTCTTCAATGTCATGTATTTTCACAAACATTGAAACTCATTTCATGTATTTTCTTTAAGTGTTTTGGTCATGTTTGTAACATAGGAAAAGTGTGGTATTTTCACATACTAGCTATCGCACGACATCTCAAATCCTATTCTAATGGTCATAAGGGTATAACTTTGTGTATATTAGTTGTCCTAACCATGTAAACACTAGTCACACTCATTCACAAAGTTTTGAACACTGTAGAACAAGTGTCGTCACAGTTGTCACAAAGTGTATCTTAAGTGTCACACTTGTTGTAACTGGTTTGAAAGTGGTCACATGGAGAGAAATGTGTTATTCATGTGTCATGGGTGATCTATGTTATTGCATTGTCAAGTATTATAAATGTGAGATCATAATTGAAGTCCTATCACTATACACATCAGTCTCACCAATCTCACTCTCAACCACTTCTGAAGAGACTTCCCAACCAGCCAACTTGGCTCCACCCAACCTACATGGACTGTGCACTGTGTAGTTCCATACCTCAAGGTGTGACCTTTCCCCTTGGTACTATTGTGCAATGCATAGTTCCTGCCTCCTAGGACTGTTGCACTACACAGTTTCTATGCTCAAGCTCTGACCTTGACCTCTAGAATTATGCAATCATTCCTCCCATCCCAACCTTCACTGTGCATTGTGCAATCAAAATCCTAAAGCACATCCCCTGAGCCTCTGAACTATGCAATTTCATAGTATCTTAGTCTCCCTTTCCTCCTGAAATTGCGCAATATGTCCTCCCAGTGTCTATCCACTTAGCCTGCCTCATTGTCACCCAGGACTGCACAGTTTTCTCATTGAGTCTAGCCTAAATTATGCACTGTTCAGTCTTAGTGATCAAGCCTCACCCTCAGCTACATGAACTGCGTAATTACACAGTCACTGACCCCTCTCTCTAGACCTATCCCCTAGTCCCAGCTCAGTTAATGGATCCAAATGCACTATTTTAGACTAGGTACTCTCTCTCACCATTACAAGATGATGAAGAAGGAGAGGTACACAGGAAGCATTCCGAAAGAAATATTTGTAGCTTGAAATACAAGTTGATCAATCGAGGTAAACAAAAGGGACACCAATTTGTGACTAAAACCCAAGACTTGAGATCATTGAAGACTCCTTATCACCAACCCATGAGGAGGTGGAAGACAAAATCATTCTCAAGCATATGTCAGAGACATAGCAGCAGCAGTGGCGTGACACTACTATTAGCACTCCTCTCAATCTCCAAGGTTGAGAAAGAGTCTAGTTGAGGGAAACACAGACCAACCTTTTGACTTGGTACCTAGCCCTACCAAGCCAGAGAGGGCCCTCTCCAAAGGATCACAGCCAAGAGGGCTAGATAGATTAGGGTTTTAGGCTAGATGTAAAGTGCATAGGGTTGTTGGATTTGATTTGGTTGGGTAGTCGCAAGGATGAGTGATTTAGGTTAGAGGGACTAGGTCACGACAAATGAGATATGATTGCAAACATTCAAAGGGGCAAGATAGGTATGAAGTTTAACACTTAAAAGGTGATTTGATGAGATGGTTTAAGACTGATGAGGATTTAGGAAGAGCATAAGAGATGTACTCATCCTAAACTGAAGAAAAATGGACAAAGTATGATAAATTTCCCAAAACAGAGCATGAGTAAGCATGTATTCTGCTTATCAACTTGAAAATTACCATATAATAGACATGAAATGGTTTATGAACTGATAAAAAATTCATACAAATTATCACAAAGAAGAAACAATGCTAAACATTCATGCCACATGTATCCCAGAAAAATAGTTGCAACTCATCTATTGAAACTGACCAAAATCTAATACAATAGTTTCTGATCACTAGTATAGCATTACACTGAATCCAACCTGTAAAATGACTAAGAAAATACATAATATAGGCCTAAAACCAACTCATCCTAAGCTCAAGGGTTGAATCCATGAGAGGAGGAGTAGTTGCAAGAAAGTCTGAACATATAGCTGGAGTGTAGGGTAGTCAAAGTGACTCATCCCTCACTCTAGCAAACTGATTCTTTACATGCCACATAGGCCATTTAACTGATGTTTCTACCCTAGATGAAAGTAAAAACATAATAATTACATCATCTAGATCAATTACATGAGTAAAACCTGAAATTCCCATAGGTAAAAGTCAACTTGGAGTGAAACAGTGAAAATAGCATAAGACTGTCAAACACGCAATGACCTAGTCAAATGCTCAGCGCCAATGTCAAACATTCAATGACCTCTTCATGATGACTTTTGACTTCCTTACTAATGTCCAAATCTAGCCCAAGATATTTCATTGGAAATGTTATCTTGTATATTTTTTGAAACTTCCCTTGGTTTTCAAAATGGGCTTGATTTTCCCCTCCAAAAGTGCAATCTCCCAAGACTACTCAAATGCTCAGCGACCATGCCAAAAAAAGGTAGAAAGGTGATTATTTGGTAGTTTTTGACCCTTTTGGCTGACCAGTTTTGCTCCAAATGCTTAGAAAAAGTAGAGGGTGCATGTCCTCATCATTCTAAATCCAAAAATGCTCACCATTTTCTCATTGGATGCTCCAAAAAATAGTGCAGCATCCAAGGTGTTGCGCGTTTGACCATGCTGACTGTGCCAAAATTTCTCCAAAAAACACAACAAAACATATCTTGCCAAAATTGTTCAACAATGGTCAAAATTGGTGGGCTGATAGTTGGCTATATGTTTGAGGCATGGATGATGCCTTGGAAAGGATATCCAACCTATTTTTTCTCATCTTTCTCGGTCAAGGATTCAATTTTTGCATGAGGTCTTTTGAGCTTGGTCCTTGCAATCTTGTCTCTCATGGCATAGTGCTTCACCATCCTTCTTTGAACATCATTTTCCTTCTTGGCCTTGTCTAGGAGGTTCTCCAGATGACCACTCATCCTCTCAAGCCAATGTTCTCATTTTTCATTTACCATCTTGGCAAATTTCTCATTCAAGGTGAGCTCATTGGCTAGTTCTACTTCCCTTTTTGTTTCTTTCTCCAAAGCTCTCTTTAGGCCTCTAGTCCTTGGCCTTCTTCTTGGCACTTGTTCATCAAGCGGCTCACCATATTGCCCATATGCATCATCAAGTAAGGCCTTTTCCTTTTCAGCCTCTCTCTTTGCCTTTCTGAGCTGAATCTCCATGAGCTCATGTTTGACCTCAAACTGCCTGTTTTCCTACTTATAGTAGGAAATGATCCATTTGGCCCTTTTCAAGTTGACCTCGATCTCACCTATGAATGCATTCTTCTCCTTGATGACCAAACTTGTGCTTTAACTGTCATCATGCTCATCTAAGTCAACTAATTGAAAATCATGCTCTATCTCATGGAGGTCTTCCACTTGCTGTTGGATCTCTGCCTCTACAACTTTTTCCTTACCCTTCTATACCTACTTTGTTCATGAAGAAGGTATGGCCCCTCCCACAATCAGTGGGGCAAACACTTGCCTATACCCTCTATGATAGGTATGTGCCAAGGTACCTAAACCAACCCTTTTGGGCTTACTACTCTCACCATGCTCAATATGCTCTTTCCCAGTGACTTCATCTCTGCCAGGTGAATGAATAGGCCCATGAAATGGTGATGATGGAGGTGATGGTGTGGCTAAGTCATTAGATGAAGATGAATGATGTATGGACTGAGGTGGAGGAATGGAGATAGATGGATGAGAGGATGAAGGTGCCTCTTGGCCATGCCAAATAGGTCGGACTATGAAATCTCATGGGATATGAAAGTGTCTCATGCAATGTTAAGTTGATCAAGGCAGTGTAGGACTATCATCTTGATGAGAGAATGGTGAAATATGCTATGCATTTGATGATCATGATCTTTCCTTCGGACAATGTATGACATCTTGTCGATATCCCAGTAAAGATAGTAGGGTAGATTAAGCATTCTGACTCTTGTAAAATGCATGAGTAACCGAATATGATAGGAATAGAGCCTAAAAAACTTGCCTCACATGTGAAGTACTCCATGATGATTTTCATCATAGGAACATGTATGTCTAGGAGGTAAGAGAAAGGGAAAATCCTCCTTCTTTCATTTTTGTGGTTGGGTTTAAGATATGGCTCATAGTAGCAATAATCCAATTTTGCTTGTTTAAACCATTTTTTCCCAACATTTGGGATCCCAGTAGCAACTGATATGATAGTTGAAGATATAGTAAAGGTGACAATGGCAAGGTTTTCTTGGTTGTCATGGAGGTTGATGATTAATTGTATGGCCAATTCAGAATGATGTTGGATTCTTTCCACCTTCTCACAAAACTCAAAACATCACATATGTTTGAAGCTTGTGATAGTGATGGGAGATGCCATGAACTCTCTAGTGTTGGTTGGCTCATATCTGATGATTCTCCCTCCTTTTTTATATTTCCTCCTCTGTTGTTTTTCTTCCTCACTCTGACTTCTGTGTGCTTCTTCTGCCATGATTTGTTGTTGTCAAAACCTAGGGAAATGGTAGAATGTATTGTGGTTATGGGAAATGTGGAATGATGTGAGGAGAGATGATGAGGAGGATATGGGGATGTGTGGAATGAAGAAGGTGATAGAGGTTAGTTTTTAAGTGAAGGGGAATGGTAATGAAAGCTAGGAAATGTGATTTGAGATGGTGGGAATGTATTACTAGGATTTGAACATAGGAATAACAAAAAACAACTTGAACCCTATGTAGGTGAATAATGGAGGGAAGGAGTGAGTAAATTTGCCACCAACCTGATTTTTTGAAGTGTATGATCACTAGCTTGGAAAATTGGTGGTGATGGAGGGTTTCTAGCACATTTTGGCTCCTTCCAGGTGAATGCGCAGCGACCCAGGCAAAGGCGTAGTGACCCAGGAAAATGCACCCTTTAGCTACAGGAGTGTAGCACCATTGCAAATAACACTGGAATCTCTAGCAAATGCCTAGCAACCCATTCAAACGCACATCGACCCCGCTAAACGTGCAACAACCCTGCTAAACACGCCCTCTTGCTCTGTTTTGCCCAATTTCGCCTTAAAATCGACAAATTTCTTTTGTTGAGGAGTTTGAGAGTGCTACAGTGTAAATGAATCTTTCATGGATGTGTTTGAGAGCCTTTATACTTGGATGAAATATAATTTAAGAGTTGCACACCCTCTTTCTAATGTTTCTTGTCATTTTAAAATTTTCATATTAATGCTTTTTTACTTTTTTACTTTTTTGCTCTTGATAGGTGGATGAAACTTTGGCAATCCTATTTTGAATTTTGCTTGGGATGATTTTGGCAATGGACTTGAGTATGTAGCTAAAAAGTAACTTATTACATATAATAGAAATAAAATTACATAAACAAAAATAAAATTATTACATTTGTTTGAAGTTTTAATTTACAAACTTGGAATAAAATCCCTTATTGAAATCAAATTTCCAACTTTCAGTAACCATGGTTACATGCTTTGGAAAGCTTTATTTAACTGAAAAGGATATTATTTGCTTGACTCACATATTTTGTTGACCTTATGCAGTGAGATGGTGATTTATTGGACCTTGGGAAAATAAAACCTAGATGACCTAATGGAACCTCAAATAACTGAATTTCAGGTGGATTTGACTAATATAAAATATGATGAAATGAGCCTTCATGGTCAATGAATACCCAGAAAGACACATGAAGGTGGGCCAGAAAATACAAACTTTTGAGAGGGGAAAGTGATTTTTGATTTTGGGCTACCATCAGTGGACAAAGTTTTTCATGACGACCTAAGTGGAATGCAAAAAAATTTAGAATGGAACCCTAATATGATATGAAAAGAGGATTTTCGATCACTGATGGTAGTATGCAAATACTGACTCTAACATCAGTCTTATTTGGGATGGCATCTCCTTGGAGATGTCAAGAACACCGTATACCAAGTGCCTAACCATATGGGCCAATACGGTCAAAAACTAAGAACCAAACTGAACACTAAAAACTTCAATCCAAACTATCAAATCATCAGAGCCTTAGGGCCTTCTCCTCGGGCTTCAAACCTTGATGAATTCTATCATCACTTGTTGAAAACTGAACTTGAAAGAAAGTTGTTCCTGATACAAAATCCACACCCTATTCTATTCTAACTGTTGAAATGATTGCTAAAACAGGTAAAGGAAAAATGCCATTGAATCCAATCAAGCAACTGGATACCTGATTGTCCTCTATTTACACTATCTACAAAAATCTTGAATATTAGCAACTCAACATACAACTGAAGCTAAAAACTATGAATTGAAACAAGATAACCATCATGATCTGATGACTTCAACCAACTGCTAAAAGGATCTTGAAAAGCATGTGCAAAGGACAGATCTTGATGATCGACAGAAAGATCAGAACAATTGTCAAGTTGAATTGTTTCCTCTTCAGGAGCCAGAGGCAACATGTTGGCATGTTCCTCCTCTTTTTTCCCTTCTTCCACCATTTTTGATTGGGTGAAATGATCCTTCCAGTGTAACCAATCCAATAGATGCTTACTTACTAAAATTCTGCTCTTACTTACCTCAAGCAAGCAAAATGATGTATATGTAGGCAACTCATAATGAAAACTAAAACCAAGATTTATGTTCATAAACAAAACAACATTCATCTTCTCCAATGCTTGCAAAAGATTGTTCGAGGGATCTTGAAAATTCAGAAGCATTACCTTGTCTGGAGATCCAACAGCAAAAGTACAAGTACTCCCTTCATTATGATCTGAAAGAAAATTTGGTTGTTGATTCAAAGGAAGGCATAGGGAAGTATAGCCTTCTGTTATCTGAGTGTTGGTTGTAAATTCCTCAAGCATGAGAAATTATGACTTGATTTCTGACATATTGTTTCTCTCAGGCTAATACTCCTCAAATTCATCCTTAAACAGAAAACATTCTTCAATGTTATCAAACATGACAGCCCTATCATCTTCATGAAAGAAAGCAATATCTGTTAGTTGATCTATAAATAAAATTTCAAGATTGTCGTCATTTTCAAAAGTGGAAGAAGATTCACTAACACCTTCTTGACTATGTGAATACGACAAACCTGCGTTAGCTTGGGTTGTAACATGACTTTTCAGGAGTTGATCTATCTCATCTTCAAACAGAGGAGAAAGTGATTTTTGTTTTCTTTTGCTAAAATAGTGATTGTCTTCTTTCCCTCCTAAAGATTCACAAAGATGCTGAATATCTTCATTAATTTCAAGAAAAGGAGTATATAAATTTTCATCGGAATGTTGATTCATTTCATGTGATTCTTTTTTACTATCAAGATGCAAAATTCCTTCATGTTCAATCAAAGAGGAAGCTACTATATGCTGACTATAATCTTGTGTATCAAAGTGACTAGCTTCTTCAGACTATTGTTGAAGGGAAAAGTAAGAGAAGGCTTCAATGATTTCTTCATCATCCATACATTCGATATCATCAATACTGTCAATATATGCAATGAAACCTTTACTATAATCACAAAAGCTTTGTAAAGAAAGACAATACTTAACATAATGGTTGGAGAACACATTATGGAAATACTTTAGCTAACATAAGCTTCCTTCTGGTAACCCTTCATACCACACCCTATATTTATCTTCAAGGGTAGCCATAAACAACTTCATGAGATAGTCCTCAGGAAACTCAACTCTTAGTCTACATACATGTACATGAAACCTTACTAAATGCAAGGTAGCATCATCTTCTTGTTCATTTTTAAATATAGGAAAATTTTGTAAACCAAACAACATGAGGCATAGGATTTGGAAATCCAGGGATCTGAGATCGATCCATAGGATCATACCTGGGGTTTCATCTTGCAGTAGAACTCATCTTGACAATAATGAATTCACCAAGAAGTTTTGAAAACTACTAGTTCTTGAAAAGTGGAGTCACCATGCAGTGTCGATTTTCTGGATCTTTCAGTCAATGGAGTCATCAGGTGAATGATTTCAGCCTTCGTGTGCCTGGCCACTATCCACCATTAGCAATCATATCTAAACTTTGTCGTACACCTAGGGAAAATGAACCTTTTGTTCCCCAGCAATGGCACCAGTATGTTAGCACTCCTTTGGATCTCCAAGGCTGAGAAAGAGTCTAGCTGAGGTAACCACAGACCAACCTTTTGACTTGGTAGCTAGCCCTACCAAGATGGAGAGGGCTCTCTCCAAAGGATCACAGCCTAGAGGGTTAGATAGATTAGGGTTTTAGGCTAGATGTAAAGTGTAGAGGGTTTTTTTATTTGATTTGGTTGGGTAGTCGCAAGGATGAGTGATTTAGGTCAGAGGGACTAGGTCAGGGAAAATGAGATATGATTGCAGACATTCAAAAAGGAAAGGTAGGTATGAAGCTTAACACTTAAAAGATGATTTGATGATATGGTTTAAGAATTATTAGGAGTTAGGAAGAGAATAAGAGATGTATTCATCCTAAACTGAAGAAAAATGGACAAAGTATGATAAATTTCCCAAAACAGAGCATGAGTAAGCATGTATTCTGCCTATCAACTTGAAAATTACCATATAGAAGACATGAAATGGTTTATGAACTAATAAAAAATTCATAAAAATGATCACAAAGACTAAACAATGTTAAACATTCATACCACATGTATCCCAAAAAAATAGTTGCAACTCATCTATTGAAACTGGCCAAAATATGATACTATAGTCTCTGATCACTAGTATAGCATCCCATTGAATCCAACCTGTAAAATGACTAAGAAAATACATAATATAGGCTTAAAACTAACTCATCCTAAGCTCAAATATCTAATCCATGAGAGGAGGAGCAGTTGCAAGAAAGGCTAAATTAATAGTTGGAGTGTAGGGTGGTCAAAGTGACTCATCCCTCACTCTAGCAAACTGATTCATTACATACCACATAGGCCATTTAACTGATGTATCTACCCTAGATAAAATAAAAAAACATAATAATTACGTCATATAGATAAATTACATAATTAAAACTTGAAATTCCCATAGGTAAAAGTCAACTTGGAGTGAAACAATGAAAATAGCAAAAGACTATCAAATGCGCAGCGACCTGGTCAAACGCACAGTGACCTCTTCAAACTGACTTTTGACTACCTTACTGATGTCCAAATCCTATCTAGTTTCCAAAAATTTCCTTGGGTTTCAAAATGGTGTTTTCTTTCCTCTCCAAAATTGCAATCTCCCAAGGCTACCCAAACATGCAGCGACCAGGGCAAAAAAAAGGTAGAAAAGGTGATTTTTTGGTAGTTTTTTACCCTTTTTGCTGACCATTTTTTCTCCAAATGCTTAGAAAACGTACAGTGTGCATGTCCTCATCATTATAAATCCAAAAATTCTGACCATTTTCTCATTGGATGCTCCAAAAAATAGCGCAACGTCTAAGGTGTTGCGCATTTGACCACGCTGACTGTGCCAAAATTTCTCCAAAAAACACAGAAAACATATCTTGCCAAAATTGTTCAACAATGGTCAAAATTAGTGGGCTGACATCTAGCTATATGTTTGAGGCATGGATTGATGCCTCAGAAAGGATATCCAACCTCTTTTTCTCCTCTTGCTTGGTCAAGGCCTCAATTTTTGCATGAGCTCTTTTGAGCTTGGCCCTTTCAATTTTGTCTCTCATGGCATAGTGCTTCGCCATCCTTCTTTGAATATCATTATCCTTCTTGGCCTTGTCTAGGAGGTTCTACAGATGACCATTCACCCTCTCAAGCCAATGTTTTCGGTTTTCATTTACCATCTTGGAAAATTGCTCATTCAAGGTGAGCTCATTAGCTAGTTTTGCCTCCCTTTTTCTTTCTTGCTCCAAAGCTCTCTTTAGGCCTCTAGTACTTGGCCTTCTTCTTAGAACCTGTTCATCAAGTGGCTCGCCATACTGACCATATGCCTCATCAAGTAAGGCCTTTTCCTTTTTCAGCCTTTCTCTTTTCCTTTCTGAGTTGAATCTCCATGAGCTCATGTTTGACCTCAAACTACATGTTTTCCTACTTATAGTAGGAAATGATCCATTTTGACCTTTGCAAGTTGACCTCAAGCTCACCTATGAGTGAATTCGTATCCCTAATGACAATAGTTGTGCTTTCACTATCATCATGCTTATCTGAGTCAACTAACTGAAAATCATGCTCTATCTCATGGAGGTCTTCCTCCTACTGTTGGATCTCTGCCTCTACAACTTTTTCCTTACCCTTCTATACCTAGTTTGTCGATGAAGAAGGCAAGGCCCCTCCCAAAATTAGTGGGGACAAATTGCCTATTCCCTCTCTGAGAGGTATCTGTCAAGGCACCTAAACCATCCATTTTGGGCTTTCTACTCTCACCATGCTAAATATGCTCTTGCCTAGTGCCTTCATCTCTTCTAGGTGAATTAATAGGCTCATGAAATGGTGATGATGGAGGTGATGGTGTGGATGACTCATCATATGAAGATGAATGATGTATGGATTGAGGTGGAGGAATGGAGGTGGATGGATGAGAGGATGAAGGTGCCTCTTGGGCATGCTGAATAGGTGCGATTATGAAAATCTCATTGGATATGAAAGTGTCCCATACAATGTTAAGCTGATCAAGGTGATGTAAGACTATCATCTTGATGAGAGAATGGTAAAATATGTTATGCATTTGATGATCATGATCTTTCCTTCGGGTAATGTATGAAATCTTGTCGATATCCCAGTAAATATAGTAGGGAAGATTGAGTGTTCTGACTCTTGTAAAATGCATGAGTAACCGAATATGATAGGAATAGAGCCTACAAAACCTGCCCTCACATGTGAAGTACTTCATGATGATTTTCATCATAGGAACATGTTTGTCTAGGAGGTAAGAGAAAGGGAAAATCATCCTTCTTTCATTCTTGTGGTTGGGTTTAAGATGTGGCTCATAGTAGCAATAATCCAATTCTGCCCGTTTAAACCATTTTCCCCCAACATTTGGGATCCCAGTAGCAACTGATATGATAGCAGAAGATATAGTAAAGGTGACACTAGCAAGGGTCGCTTGGTTGTCATGGAGGTTGATGATGAATTGTTTGGTCAATTCAGAATGATGATGGATTCTTTCCACCTTCTCACAAAACTCAAAATAGACCATATGTTTGAAGCTTGTGACAATGATGGGAGATGCCATGAGCTCTCTAGTGTTGGTTGGCTCATATCTGATGATTCTCCCTCCTTTTTAATATTTCCTCCTTTGTTGTTTTTCTTCCTCACTCTGACTTATGTGTCCTTCTTTTGCCATGATTTGTTGTTGTCAAAACCCTAGGGGAAATGGTATAATGGACTATCGATATGGGAAATGTGGAATGATGTGAGGAGATATGATGAGGAGGAGATGGGAATGTGTGGAATGAGGGAGGTAATAGAGGATAGTTGTTTAGTGAGGGGGAATGGTAATGAAAGCTAGGAAATGTGATTTGAGATGGTGGGAATGTATTACTGGGGTTTGATCTTAATAATAACAACAAATAACTTAAACCCTATGTAGGTGAATAATGGAGGGAAGGAGTGAGTAAATTTGCAACTAACCTGATTTGCTAAAGTGTATGATGACTAGCTTAGAAACTTGGTGGCGATGGAGGGTTTGTAGCACGTTTTGGCTTCTTCTAAGCAAATGCGCAGCAACCCGGGCAAAGGCGTAGCAACCCAAGTAAACATGCCCTTCAGCTACAGGAGTGCAGTGCCATTGTAAATAACACTGGAATCTCTAGCAAAGACGCAACAACCCAGTCAAGTGCGCAGTGACCCAACTAAACGTGCAACGACCCTGCTAAATGCGCCCACTTGCTATATTTTTCCTAATTTCACCTTAAAATTGACAAATTTATTTGTTGAGGAGTTTGAGAGTGCTAGAGTGCAAATGAAGCTTTCATGGGTGTGTTTGAGAGCCTTTATACTTGGATGAAATATAATTTATGAGTTTCACACCCTCTTTCTAATGTTTCTTGTCATTTTAAAATTTTCATATTAATGCTTTTTTACTTTTTGACTTTTTTGCTCTTAACAAGTGGATGATGCTTTGGAAATCCTGATTTTGACTTTTGCTTGGGATGCTTTTGGCAATGGAGTTGAGTATGCAGCTAAAAACTAACTTATTACATATAATATACATAAAATTACAAACAAAAATAAAATTATTACATCTTTTTGAAGTTTTAATTTACAAACTTGGAATAAAATCCCTTCTTGAAGTCAAATTTATGGCTTTTAGTAACCATGGTTACATGCTTTGGAAAGCTTTATTTAACTGAAAAAGATATTATTTGCTTGACTCCCATGTTTTGTTGACCTTACGCAATGAGATGGTGATTTATTGGACCTTGGGAAAACAAAACCTAGGTGACCTAATGGAACCTCAAATGATTGAATTTCAAGTGGATTTGACTGATATAAAATATGATGAAATGAGCCTTCCTGGTCAATGAATACCCAGAAAGACACATGAAGGTGGGCTAGAAAATAGAAACTTTTGAGGGGAAAGTGATTTTGGATTTTGGGCTATCATCAGTGGACAAATGTTTTCATGATGACCTAAGTGGAATGCAAAAAGTTTCAAAATGGGACCCTAATATGATATGAAAAGAGGATTTTTGATCACTAATGGCAGTGTGTAAATACTGACTCTAACAACTACCACATCATAAAGTAGTTCATGTCTGCAGTGTATGTAAGAGTCCTACCCTAGGGTTTGCTAACAGATCTATTTCTGAAGAATTTAAATGCAATAAGAGGCAATAGTTTACTTACTTACAAGACTTTTAAACAAATAAAATTTACCATTTACATTCTAATCCTTTTAAGTTATGGTGAATATTTCATTTTAATAAAATTTCCATGGGTAATCTATGGAGGAATACCTATACTGGTGGCTAGTGGAGATGCCTTTATGTTGTTGCTCCTTTTGAACGCTCCTCTTGACAGACCCAATTGGATCTACCTCCTCGCCAACTAGGAAATAATCCCTAGCCCAGGAAACCTCCACAGGTTCCCTAGCCCTTTGAGCCCAAGTCCAACCAGATCTAGTGTGTGTGTCCAAGATGAATGATCCAAACGAAGATGAACAATATTTTCCTCCTCTCACTAACCTAAGAAACCTCCATGGGTTCTTAAGGTCTCCAAAAATCACAACAAATCCTAAATCACAACCAACCCCACAATCATAAGCAAGACCCCCACCTCCCCCTTTCTCCCTTCCCCCTTCCCTTTTTATACCCTCCCGTTCTTCTCCATCTCAACCACCCCTCATTAATATCATTAACTTCTCATCCATCCTTATAGTTGACTTCTCTTCTCCCAAGTAAAATTTGGGAGTACATTTGGAAATTGTGACATGAATATAAAACTGGGAAATTAATGGGAGGGACCATGTCTTCTCCCAAGTAAATCTGAAGGTACATTTGAGAATGTGAAGAATATATATATATAATATATATATAATATATTATATATATAGAGATAATTAAATGGAGAAGACCATGTCTTCTCCCTAGTAAATGTGAGGGTACACTGGGGAATGTGAAATGTAATTAAATGGAGAGGACCATGTCTTCTCCCTAGTAAATGTGAAGGTACATTGGGGAATTTGAGACGAGTACATATATTATTTGAAATAATGGAAGAAGACCATATCCTACCTAAGATTCAATTTGAGAAGGTAAGTTGGGAATTTGAATAATAGAAATCATAAATTTTATATTAGAGCAATATTTCTCAATATTTTCAGATAATGTAAACATTAAAAGAATTTGCAGGATAATATTTAAGTGGGGCATCACATACACCCCTCCTTCAGAAAACTTCGTCTCGAAGTTAGAATGAAAAGATACAAGGAGTTTGAAAGCATAGAAAATCAGAGAGAGTTATAACATTAAAATTTGATAAGTCGGACAATGACATTACTTCCCAGCAAGAGTCTCCAACTAATCTATATCCTCCTATCCATCCTGACCTACTTCCGGTCCCACCCTATCCGTCCTCTACTGCTTTATCAGTGGAAACGGCCATACTAACCACTGATAAAACTGACATGGTGGAAGCGTCAAATACATCAACCTAACTTCCCCAGCAAGCAACTGCAATCGTCATCACACATCTATGGGAGCGTGTCCACCACTGCCCTCCCATGATTCCAGGTTTCGGAGGATACATGATGGGAAATGCCTCCACCCCTCCTTCAGAACCAGGTTCAACGCCCTAACACAAACCACACTACAGAGCTGGTTGGACTTGTCATTGAATAATCCAGTCAGGTCATCTTTCCACCTGTCATTTGCATTTTACTCATGTCATAAGAGTGCATATCAAGTAGATATGAAATGTAATATACAATGTACATCGTACCTTTCCTCATTGGTCGTCTCGACCTTCCCCAATGGAATAGTAGATCTTGGTTATCATAGGGTTCTTTATAATCTATAGTTTAGTTCTCCATGCATATATAT
>APFE030672790.1:89113-100665 GCA_000404065.3 Pinus taeda | reverse complement strand
AGTACCTCTTTATTTTTATCAAGCTTGAGGAGGATAACATATGCTTGTTCTATAATTCGCCCTTCGGGCGAACCCATCGCTATGTTTTAACGAGCCTAGTGACAATGAAACTCGTTCTTGTCCATTTGGACAAGTTTGTCGCTATTGATTTTAACGGGTTTGACGACAATGATAACTTGATCTTTTTTCAATTTTAGAGAGTCCAAAAAGGGATGGAAAGGAAACTCCAATAATCCTTTTTCATCATATAATCCCTTAACTCTAAAAAAGTATAAAATAATACAAAAGGGATGAATTTTCGATAGTTTTAAATAGCCGAACAAGACAAGCGCTCGATCTTTTTGTGTAATAATCCCTCAGGTCCAAAAAGATTAAAATCTAGAGGAGGGATAGCACTTCCGATAGCTTAAATGAGCTGGAGTGGCCAATCGCTTGGCAATCTTTTCATATTTTATGAGTCAGATGAAAAGAGCTTAAAGGAGACACATTTTTTGAGGAACGAGTGATAATTTTGGTAGCAGATTATTCCAGGTAAGGTTTGGAATTTTCCAATCACGGTAGTGTCACAAAAATGGCTAACAAGATCACTCATTGCAGATGTTCCTCAAAAAGGGTAAACAAACAAATGGAAGCGTATGATCGACTAAAACAGAGTGGAGGTGACGATGAGAACATGACCAAGGCTAAAAAGCTAATGATAATGTGTTCACAATGGTTATTTACCAGAGATTGGTTCATTTTTTAATGAGCTTAAACTCTGGGGGAAACATTTTCTCATTGCTTAGGTTTAATTTTTAATGAGCTTGAACTTCACATAAAAATTGCTCATGCCAATCATATAATAAGGACATCTCATCGATAGATTCCATTTTTATGGAGCTTGCACCTTTCAAAGCTTTGCTCCGTTGACTCTGGTATGCAAGCTAGGAATGACCAACTACACTCCTCTACTTAACTACCAAGCTCACTACCAAGGTTAGGTAGGAAAATTTTTCCTTTACTTTGTCGGTGCCATTTGGCCCCTGCGAAGACGAACGGTCGATTTGACCACTCACCCGACTTAGGCAGTTGAAGTCAGCGGAACTATAGAGTTAGTGTTATGCTGGTCGCTTTTCACTTGCGCACAAAAGGTTTGCATGCCCCCAGGCATAGCGAAGTAGAGTTTCGAGGTTACCCTTCAATTTTCAAACAAAACATTTGTTTTATCGGGAAAGGCATACCTTCTAACAGAGGTATCTTATTCCGGTCTAATTCCCTCTTCCTATACGGACAGGTATCGGACTAGTCATATATCCTTCGCAGAAACCTACTCTATGCCTAGAGTTTTCCTGTTGGAACAGGCGAGGGTGCATGCCCCTTGGGTTTCAGTCATGCCCCCCCCCAAATTACTTGCGTTCTTCAGGTGGACGGACTGGAGATTGATGAGGCATTCCTTGCATTAAAAGACCATTTAGGGATGGCATTTGACTATTAGCTATGTGTGAGTCGGGGAACGAAAGCTGGTCTACAAGCTGGACCACTCGGCCTTCGTGTGGAAAACACATTACTCTAACGAGTGAGGAGACAATGGCTCCCATGCTATAAATATAGTCGCGCCCAAGGATTAGATTATAGTCTAGAGGTCCTTGGACTACCATTACGTTCGTATAAATGGTTTTTCTTCTCAAAGTAATAGGCACATTTGGAAGGATCCCTAATGGTCGAATGGTTCCTTTGTTGAAGCCTGTTAGATTTCTCATCTCAAGCAGAAGCGATGGCGAACCAAGCGCTTTCCAAGCAGTCGAGGAAAGGATACTCATAGAAGCCCCTTCATCTATGATGGTATCGACCATGACCATTCTGTAAGCTTGTACAATGATTCGGAATGGTACACTAGCCAGTAAACGGGGTCTATCTAGTAGATTCCAATCGAAGGAAATGACTAGGTTGCTTGGAGGTGGGACCGAATAGACGGCCAGATACGATTCTAACAAACTTCCTTCCCGCGATAAAGGAATGGGTAGATTGCCCCCATGTTCATCGGAGTCCGTGTTTACGAAAAGAATTTGAACGGTGTCGTTCTCATTCTCTTCAGTGACTGTATCATCTGAAGATGGACCCTCTGAAGGCAAGACCGGGTCAACCTCCACCTCGACCTTTTGACTTTCATTTGGTGTGGATTTAGAGGGTTTATCTTCAATGATAGATGCTTTGACCAACCACAATGGTGTGTCAGTCAGATTCTCAACTAGTGATGGACTCGGCAAGAGTTTCTTATATCCAGGAGGAAACCGTAGCGGTGAAGCAGGACGGTTATCCAAAACTCTTTTAGCTTCATCTAGGAAGGGACAACGGTGGATGACGTGATCGCCTTCACACAGTTTACAAGGAAATTTACATTTAATTTTCTTTCCAGGTACTTCGCTTTCACTAGTTGATGGTGTACTTTCAAACTGATCATCAGAGGTCGATGACACCAGATTGTGCAAACGAGGAGACAAGTCCCTTAAGATCCGAGGGATGCAAGGACAATCTCGATGATAGTTGTCTCCTTTGCAAATGACACATGGAGATTTAGGCTTGGATGGTGCAGTGTGTGGATTTTCGCTAGACGATGCGTGGTTGCCCCTTTTTGCCTTTGGCTCCTTCTTATTCTTTTCCTTCTTCTCCTTCCCCTTCTTCTCCTTCTTAGTCACTTGATTTTCAGCTTTACCAGCTTCACCAAGCGAAGAGGAAGGAGGAGAGGGAGAAACGGATGAAGTAGAAGGATGGGGGGTAACTCTAGTATCATCTAGTTGTTGACTTGATTGTTCAGGAATCACAGTGTCTTGAATGACGGAGGTCGAGAAGAGCCATATTGGCAAGCCAATCATCAATCCTGGAAGTGACAATGTGGCCATATGAGGTGCACAAACATCTCCCCAAGAGGAGAAAGGACTAGGATTTCCTCCAAGGGGAAATCCTTGGTTTGTAGACTCCATTTTTCTCAACCTAAGACCAACGCGGGAATAGTGATATTATTCTGATTAAAATAAATTTTAGACACTTTGACACAATGTTATTGGGAAATCTAGTGTCCACTCCAAGCTACTAGTCCCACTAAGACTGGTAGCTATCTTAGAAACAAACAAACTAAAACTACTATAGCTTTCCTTTATGAGAAGTAGATAAGAGGGGAATGAAGGACACCAACCTCAGTCTTGCGCTTTGTTCCTTTCTTAGTTCCTCTCCCTTCTGACAGATCTTTGCCGCTCCTCTTTCATCTACCCAGCTTCAAAGAGCACCTATGGAATCAAAGCAGTATAATACTATCGAAGAACAGAGATCGAAAATCATAAGCAATATAGGACCAGATATGTATTGGCCACACAAATACATATATCATCAAACATACAAGAATGTGGAGGAAAACTTGAATAGCTTTATTAATATCAAGAACAGTAAAGAGGTTTACAACCAATTGTTCTGACCCAACATCATCCTCTCAGCATGAAAGCGCTTCTTCACCTCATGAAAAGCTTAGATCACCAAACACTATGATGTTGCACCAGGAAACCAACAGCGCTTCCTTACAAGATACAAGATTCCAGCCTCCGGATCTTTGTGATGAGGGATCCATATATAGATGATTGTAGGGCGGTGAGTCAGCTTCTGGGATTTTCATTAGTGTCCTCTCTCTGATAGTTCTTGATTCCACTTGGAGATTGATGATCTCTTACTCATCCCTGGGTGAATTCAAAGAGGCAAGTGTCACAGGAGAAGTTTCTGGAAGATTCTATGATCCTCCACCTCGCAAACTGTCTATGCCATTTGTCCATTCTCACCCATCGCACCCTACAAAAGGGATTTCCAGTATGAATCATACCCTTTACACTGAGTAGGTGAGATGCATCGCACCCTCTGCACTGGGCATTCTGTATGGTCCAGTTTTGACTAGTTCTAAGCAGTTTTATGTGGAGAACTTCAGGGAGATGATGTAATCAGCTGACCTTGTTCCTTTAGGGAGTGAAGCAACACTTTTAGGGGCTTAGGAGCCTTTGGTTTATGGACATTTATGATTGGGGTTGCAGTGCTCAAAAATGTTTATAACAGTTTCCCCCTAAAGCATGAGGTCGTTAATCTTTTGATGTCGGGTGAAATGCTTTATCATGAGGATCCAAAGTTTTTTGAGCTGGACGGCGACCTGTAATAAGATACAGTACAATACATTATCTTCATAACATTTTCATGATCTAGATGAGGCGGGCATTCCCATGCTCAGGTTTATAAATTCATTTTCATGTACATAGGACAGACAACCGTCTGTGTGGCAGACTGATGATTCTGATAGAGCCATCATCCTTTGATTTGGATGATCATCTCTGCAGCAATGATGTACATTTGATTTCTTTATTTTCTTGAATATATCACAGCTCGGATGGATGAAACTAGATCCGGGGTCTTCAAACTTGTCCAATATTCGCCTAAAGTATAAGTCGATCCATGTGAAAAAATGTTCTAGAGTCGAACATGGAAAGACATCGCCTGATTACCAGCCAATGATGTAAGTTGTTAACAAGTGCGAGAGGAATCACCGATAATGATGATGACCCTCAAGGTATTGCAGTACAATTCGCGTGGTGTGAAAAAAGGACTTGGCATCGAGCACCACGCAAAATTTTTCGGTCGAAGGCCATTGATGTAAACCTGTCGCCGGAAGTAAGAAACTTGCCATTGAGGCATGCAAGCTTCAAAGTACTGAAAGGGTTGTCCCTAAGTTGACTTCTTGGATAATGAGCTGATGTCAACAAGAAGCAACCCGTCATAGGAGGGCCTTGATGAATCCCACATCTACGACATGGAATGGAGCAAATGATTTTGGAGGTGAAAACAATCTGATGATACAAGGTTCAGGGTGGCAGTCATGAAAGAATGGAGCGTGAATGTATTGCAGTAGATGAGACACAGGTGAATTCTCTGAGCGACTTCTCTTGAACATACCGGCGACTCTGAAAATGGATTGGTAGCATTAACCCCAAATATGGATGGTGTGATGGACCAATGGTGATATGACGAGTGAACGGGATAACCCAACCCGACTCGGATGTGGAGTGAAAGTTTCATGTTCAAGAGCGACTTGCTACCAATAAAGTTTCTTCAAGTTTTCTTCCCAATTTTTCCCCAGGCATTGCTGACCAGTACCTCTTTATTTTTATCAAGCTTGAGGAGGATAATATATGCTTGTTCTATAATCCGCCCTTCGGGCGAACCCGTCGCTATGTTTTAATGAGCCTGGCGACAGTGAAACTCGCTCTCGTCCATTCGGACAAGTTTGTCGCTATTGATTTTAGTGAGTTTAACAACAATGATAACTCGGTCCTTTTTCAATTTTAGAGAGTCTGAAAAGGGAAAAAAAGGAAACTCCAATGGTTCTTTTTTGTCATATAATCCATTAAGTCCGAAAAAGTGTAAAATAATACGAAAGGGATGAATTTTCGATAGTTTTAACGAGCCGAACAAGACAAGCGCTCGATCTTTTTGTGTAATAATCCCTCAAGTCCAAAAAGATTAAAATCTAGAGGAGGGGTAGCACTTCCGATGACTTTAACAAGCCGGAGAGGCCAATCGCTCAGCAATCTTTTCATATTTTACGATTCGGGTGAAAAGAGCTTAAAGGAGACTCGTTTTTTGAGGAACGAGTGATAATTTCGGGTAGAAGTTGATTCCAGGTAAGGTTTGGAATTTTCCAATCATGGCAGTGTCACAAGGATGGCTAACAAGATCACTCATTGCAAATGTTCCTCAAAAGGGTAAACAATCAAATGGAGTTGTATGATCAGCTAAAAAAGGGTGGAGGTGATGATGAGAACACGACCAAGGCTCAAAAGCTGATGATAATGCATTCACAATGGTTATTTACCAGAGATCGGTTCATTTTTTAAGGAGCTTAAACTCTGGGGGAAACATATGCTCATTGCTTAGGTTTAATTTTTAACGAGCTTGAACTCCACAAAAAAACTGCTCGTGCCAGTCATATAATAAGGATGTCTCATATATAGATGTCATTTTTTATGGAGCTTGCACCTTTCAAAGCTCTGCCCCGCATCATTTCTTTATGCAAGTTAGGAACAACCAATCCTATGAGTTTAAAGGGTTTGAGAATCTACAAACTAAGAAAATAAATGGTCGCTCTTTGCTCGCATGCAAAAAGGTTTGCATGCCCCTAGGTATAGTGAAAAATTTCCTGGCTACCATTTAGAAGTTCTCACATCTGCAAGATAGTGTCCATCCACATAGCATATAGAAACACTTCCTGGCTTAGTCCATCTGGACAAAGGTGATTCTCACTTCAACCACCTAACCTTGACGAGGGAATCTTATTCTGGTCTAACTCCCTTTTCCTATATGGACGGGTGTCGGACCAGTCATTTTCCTTCGTGGAAACCTACTCTATACCTAGAGTTTCCCTACCGGAGCAGGCCAAGGTGCATGCCCCCTAGGTTTCAGTCATGTCCTCCCGAATTACTCGCGCTCTTCAGGTGGACAGACTTGAGATTGATGAGACATTCCTTGCGTGAAAAGACAATTTAGGGATGGCATTTGACTATTAGCTATGTGTGAGCCGGGGAACGAAAACTGGTCTATGAGCTGGACCACTCAGCCTTCATGCGGAAAACACATTACTCTAAAGAGTGAGGAGACAATGGCTCCCATGCTATAAATATAGTCGCACCCAAGGAGTAGATTATAGTCTGGAGGTCCTTGGACTACCATTACATTCATATAAACAATTTTCCTTCTCAACGTTATGGGCACATTAGGAAGGATCCCTAACGGTCGACTGGTTCCTTTATCGAAGCCTGTCAGATTTCTCATCTCAGGCAGAAGCGATGGTGAACCAAGCGATTTCCAAGTAGTCGAGGAAAGGATACTCATAGAAGCCCCTTCATCTATGATGGTACCTGCCAGGACCATTCTGTAAGCTTGTGCAATGATTCCAAATGGCACACTAGCCGGTAAACGGGGTCTGCCTAGTAGATTCCAATCAAAGGAAACTACTAGGTTGCTTGGAGGTGGGACCAAATAGATGGCCAGATATGACTCTGAAGAAATTCCTTCCTACGGTAAAAGAACGGGTAGATTTCCCCCATGTTCATTGGAGTCCGTGTTTACAAAAAGAATTTGAACGGTTATGTTCTCATTCTCTTCAGTGATTGTATCATCTGAAGATAGACCTTTTGAAGGCAAGACCAGGTCAGCTGCTTCCTCGACCTTTTGAATTTCGTCTGGTGTGGATTCATAAGGTTGATCTTCAATAATAGACGCTTCGACCGACCACAACGGCGTGTCAATCAGATTTTCAACTAGTGATGGACTCGACATGAGTTTCTTATATCCAGCAGGGAGCCATATCGGTGAAGCCGGACGGTTATCCAAAAATCTTTTAGCTTCGTCTAGGAAGGGACAACGATGGACGACGTGATCGCCTTCACATAGTTTACAAGGAAATTTACATTTCCTTTTCTGTCCAGGTACTTCGCTTTCACTAGTTGACGGTGTACTTTCAACACGATCGGAGGTTGATGACACCGGATTGTGCAAACGAGGAGACCAATCCCTTAAGATCCAAGGGATGCAAGGAGAATCTCGATGATAGTGGTCTCCTCTGCAAATGACACATCGAGATTTAGGCTTGGATGGTGCAGTGTGTGGATTTTCGCTAGACGATGCACGGTTGCCCCTTTTTTCCTTTGGCTCCTTCTTCTTCTTTTCCTTCTTCTCCTTCCCCTTCTTCCCCTTCTTAGTTACTTTATTTTTAGCTTTACTAGCTTCATCAAGTGAAGAGGGAGGAGAGGGAGAAATGGACGAAGTAGAAGGTTGAGGGGTAAGTCTAGTATCATCTAGTTGCTGACTTGATTGTTCAGGAATTATGGTATTCTAAATGACAAAGGTAGAGAAGAGCCATATGGGCAAGCCAATCGTCAACCCTGGAAGTGACAATGTGGCTATATGGCGTGCACCAACATCTCCCCAAGAGGAGAAAGGACTAGGATTTCCTCCAGGGGGAAATCCTTGGTTGGTAGACTCCATTTTTCTCAACCTAAAGACCAATGAGGGAACTATGATATTATTCCAATTAAAATAAATTTTAGACGCTTTGACACAACTTGTTTTTTCAATTTTTAAGAGTCGAGAAAAAACAAAATATGACTCCAGTCGCATTCGATTTTTAATGATCCTGAAGTGACAAGTGCTCAGATGGACCTTTTCCTTTAAGGAGTCTGAAAAGGAATGAAAGAGACTACTCTGGAAATCTAGACAGAGGGATTACCAAACCAATCGCAAAATTGCAGAATACTTTTTATAGTACGACAGTCAATCTTCCCAAATGTTGTGTTCAGTGCATTGTGATCGATAGGGTGGCAGACATGGCTTCCTAAGGATAAAGGATATAGCCTATTGTGGTCTCCCAATATATACTCGATGGTACGTGGGAGCACAAGTCCATACTGGCACTTGTTGTCTCAAAGAGGAGGAATCACCCAACCAGCAATGAAAGCGATAGTTACCAGGCTTAACGACGCCAGAATACATCTCTATCCTAGACTTCTAGATGTTGTACATTAGGTTCCAAAGAGTTTTTATGTTCATTGAATTTATTTTACAAATGATCTTGCTTAAGAAATTTGCCTTTCGGGTTCACCGTGTGATGTAGATATACAATTCCTAAAATGCAATCTAAGATGATAAACAATCGTTTAATCTTCTTTTGCAATGAAAATCCTAGCTACCGAGGAAAGAAAAACGAGATTCTTTCAACAAAGAGCACAGAGCACACACTAAATGCACTGTCCTAAATCAAATCAACAAGCAGTCCAAATGCAAATGCACATGCATGTATTTGTTTTCAGTCTTCTTAATGTGTGAATGACAAGAAGAATGCTAAGTACAAATTTGAATTATCTTTTCAAAGCGACAATACTAACAAATTTCTCTTCAAAACGAAATGAAGATAACGATGACACTTTGCAATTTCGAATTGAAAATTGTTTTTGACACTTGAAAAAATACTAATTCAAATCACATACAAGAGTAACAGTATAATCAATCATCAAGAACAATAGGATTCTCTTCTATGACTGAAAACGACACTTGCGACACTTCCAAATCAAGAAACGACAGTCTGATTACGCTACTTCTTTGTAAAAGAGAACTGAAAATGGCGCACAATACATAAAAACATTTACAGTTCTTTGCACAATGGAGGCGAAATGATGGAAAGGAAGGGGGTTTCCACAGAGGTATACTAATCACAGACAGCAAAACTCCTTAATAGAGCTAAAGGGAGTGAAGAAAAACCAAAGTCTGAAGGCAAAATTAACCTTCTCTGACCATCGCACCTATTACACAGGGAATCCAGTATGCATCTCACCTACTGCACATGGGAGGTACGATGCATACAGACTTCCTTGAAGAGAGGGTGCGATGGTACCAGTGCGAGACTTTTACTTGGTCTTTGGTCATAGTTTGCAGCTCAGTTCAAGGATTTAGGCCGAGCAAGTGATGTTCAGTAAATATAAATCACAGGGGTTGATCTAATGAGGTTACTAGAGCCACCACTAGGGCAATTAGAGTGTTTACAGATCAATTGTTCAATTTATAAACAAAACCCAGAGATAAACTGAAGCAGCATTGATCTACTTTTCACTTGAATAGGACAATTAGAGTGTTTGCAGATCGATTGTTCAATTTAAAAACAAAACTCGGAGATAGATTGAAGCAGCATTGATCTACTTTGCACTTGCATAGCAAATGCAGTTCAAAGGCTAGCTGGCTTGACTTCAGGCTCCATCTGTAAGTTTATAAAACAAAGAAATATATACTAGCAAACAATCTATTCGCTCCCCAGCGGAGTTGCCATTTTGTTATTGGGAAATCTAGTGTCCACTCGGAGCTGCTAGTCCCACTAAGGTTGGAAGCTATCTTAGAAACAAACAAACTAAAACTACTATAGCTTTCCTTTATGAGAAGTAGATAAGAGGGGAACGAAGGACACCATCCTCAGTCTTGCGCTTGGTTCCTTGTTTAGTTCCTCTCCCTTCTGACAGATCTTTGCCACTCCTCTTTCATCTACCCAGCTTCAAAGAGCACCTGTGGAATCAAAGCAGCATAATACTATCAAAGAACAAATATCTACAATCATAAGGAATACATGACCAGATACGTATTGGCCACACAAATGCATATATCATCAAACATACAAGAATTTGCGGGAAAACTTGAATAGCTTTATTAATATCAAGAATAGCAAAGAGGATTACAACCAATTGTTCTAACCCAACGTCATCCTCTCAGCATGAAAGCCCTTCTTCACCTCATGAAAAGCTTAGATCACCCAACACTATGATGTTGCACCAGGAAACCAACAGCACTTCCTTACAAGATACAAGATTCCAGCCTCTGGATCTCTGTGATGAGGGATCCATATATAGATGATTGTAGAGGGGTGAGTTAGCTTCTGGGATTTTTATTAGTGTCCTCTCTCTGATAGTTCTTGATTCCACTTAGAGATTGATGATCTCTTACTCATCCCTGGGTGAATTCAAAGAGGCAAGTGTCAGAGGAGAAGTTTCTGGAAGATTCTATGATCCTCCACCTCGAAAACTGTCTCTGCCATTTTTCCATTCTCGCCCATCGCACCCTACAGAAGGGCTTTCCAATATGCATCACACCCTTTACACTGAGTAGGTGAGATGCATCGCACCCTCTGCACTGGGCATTCTGTATGGTCCAGTTTTGACCAATTCTTAGCAGTTTTCTGTGGAGAACTTCTGGGAGATGATGTAATCAGCTGACCTTGTTCCTTTGGGGAGTGAAGAAACACTTTTAGGGACTTAGGAGCCTTTGATTTATGGACATTTATGATTGGGGTTGCAGTGCCCAAAAATGTCTATAACTCACAACTTGTTTTTTCAATTTTTAAGAGTCGAAAAAACAAAAGATGACTCTAGTCACCTTCAATTTTTAATGAGCATGAAGTGACAAGTGATCAGATGGACCTTTTCCTTTAAGGAGTCTGAAAAGGAACAAAAGGGACTACTCTAGAAATCTAGACAGAGGGATTACCAAACAAATCACAAAACGGCATAATACTTTTTACGGTACGGCAATCAATCTTCCCGAATGTTGTGTTTAGTGCATTGTGATCGATAGGGCGACAGACACGGCTTCCTAAGGATAAAGGATATAGCCTATTGTGGTATCCCAATATATACTCTACGGTACATGGGAGCACAAGTCCGTACTAGCACTTGTCGTCTCAAAAAGGAGGAATCACCCAACCAACAATGAAAGTGATAGTTACCAAGCTTTACGATGCCGGAATACGTCTCTAGCCTAGACTTCTAAATCTTGTGCATTAGGTTCCAAAGCATTTTTATGTTCATTGAATTTTTTGACAGTTGATCTTGCTTAAGAAATTTTCCTTTCAAGTTCACCGCATGATGTAGATATATAATTCCTAAAATGAAATCTAAGATGATAAACAATCGTTTAATCTTCTTTTGCAATGAAAATCCTAGCTACTAAGGAAA
>APFE030672790.1:68890-89093 GCA_000404065.3 Pinus taeda | reverse complement strand
AAGGATATAGCCTATTGTGGTCTCCCAATATATACTCGATGGTACGTGGGAGCACAAGTCCATACTGGCACTTGTTGTCTCAAAGAGGAGGAATCACCCAACCAGCAATGAAAGCGATAGTTACCAGGCTTAACGACGCCAGAATACATCTCTATCCTAGACTTCTAGATGTTGTACATTAGGTTCCAAAGAGTTTTTATGTTCATTGAATTTATTTTACAAATGATCTTGCTTAAGAAATTTGCCTTTCGGGTTCACCGTGTGATGTAGATATACAATTCCTAAAATGCAATCTAAGATGATAAACAATCGTTTAATCTTCTTTTGCAATGAAAATCCTAGCTACCGAGGAAAGAAAAACGAGATTCTTTCAACATAGAGCACAGAGCACACACTAGATGCACTATCCTAAATCAAACCAACAAGCAGTCTAAATGCAAATGCACATGCATGTATTTGTTTTTAGCCTTCTTAATGTGTGAATGACAAGAAAAATGCTAAGTACAAATCTGAATTATCTTTTCAAAGCGACGGTACTAACAATTTTCTCTTCAAAATGAAAGGAAGATAATGACGACACTTTGCGATTTTGAATTGAAAACTGCTTTCGACACTTGAAAAACTACTAATTCAAATAAAATACAAGAGTAACATTATAATCAACCATCAAGAACAATAGGATTCTTTTCTTTGACTGAAAACGACACTTGCGACACTTCCAAATCAAAAGACGACATTTTGATTACGCTACTTCTTTGTAAAAGAGAACTGTAAATGGTGCACAATACATAAAAACATCCACAGTTCTTTGCATGATGGAGGCGGAATGATGGAAAGGAAGGGGGTTTCCACAGTGGTATACTGATCACAGACAACAAAACTCCTAAATAAAGCTGAAGAGAGTGAACAAAAAACCAAAATCTGGAAGCAGAAGAGGTCTTGTCTGATCAACACACCTGTAACACAGGGAAAGTGCGATGCAGTGCACCTACTGCACATGGGAGGTGTGATGCATCCAGATTCCCAAGAAGAGAAGGTGCAATGGTCCAGGGACGAGACTTCAACTTGGTTCTTGGTCACAGTTTGTAGCTCAGTTCAAGGATTTAGACTGAGCAAGTGATGTTCAGTAAATATAAATCACAGGGGTTGATCTAATGAGGTTACTAGAGCCACAACCAGGGCAATTAGAATGTTTGCAAATCAATTGTTCAGTTTATAAACAAAACCCAGAGATGGACTAAAGCAGCATTGATCTACTTTGCACTTGCATAGCAAATGTAGTTTGAAGGCTAGTCAGCTTGAATTCAAGCTCCATCTGTAAGTTTATAAAACAAACAAATATAGACAAGCAAACAAGCTATTCGCTTCCTAGTGGAGTCACCATTTTGTTATCAGGAAATCTAGTGTCCACTTGGAGCTGCTAGTCCCACTAAGACGGGTAGCTATCTTAGAAACAAACAAACCAAAACTACTTTCGCTTTCCTTTATGAGAAGTAGATAAGAGGGGAACAAAGGACACCAACCTCAGTCTTGCGCTTGGTTCCTCTCCCTTCTGACAAATCTTTGCTGCTCCTTCTTCATTTGCCCAGCTTCAAAGAGCACCTATGGAACCAAAGTAGCATAATACTATTGAAGAACAGAGATCTACAGTCATAAACAATAGAGGACTAGATATATACTAACCACACAAATGAATATATCATCAAATATACAAGAATGTGGAGGAAAACTTGAATAGCTTTATTAATATCAAGAATAGCAAAGAGGATTACAACCCATTGTTCTGACCCAAAATCATCCCCTCAGCATGAAAGCCCTTCTTCACCTCATGAAAAGCTTAGATCACCCAACACTATGATATTTCACCAGGAAACCAATAGCACTTCCTTACAAGATACAAGATTCCAGCCTCTAGATCTCTGTAATGAGGGATCCATATATAGATGATTGTAGGGGGTGATTCAGCTTTTGGGATTTTGATTAGTGTCCTCTCTCTGATAGTTCTTGATTCCACTTGGAGATTGATGATCTCTTTCTCATCCCTAGGCGAATTCAGAGAGGCAAGTGTCACAGGAGAAGTTTCTGGAAGATTCCATGATCATCCACCTTGCAACTGTCTCTGCCATTTGTCTATTCTCGCCCATCGCACCCTACAGAAGGGCTTTCTAGTATGCATCACACTTTTTACACTGAGTAGGTGAGATGCATCACGCCCTCTACACTAGGCATTCTATATGGTCTCATTTTGACCAGTTCTAAGCAGTTTTCTATGGAGAACTTCTGGGAGATGATGTAATCAGTTGACCTTGTTCCTTTAGGGTGTGAACCAACACTTTTAGGGACTTAGAAACCCTTGGTTTATGGACATATATGATTGGGGTTGCAGTGCCAAAAAATGTCTATAACAACATCCCAATATGAATTCCCATGCTTCATAGTCATTTAATTCTCAGACTCCAGATTTGTTATTATGACTTCCTCCATGAAGAATGACAAGTATAATATCTGAAAGATAATCCTATTGTCCAAATGGAAAATCTACTATATCTTAAATAAGAATAATGATAATCTACTATCAACAAAATTAAAAGCCACCCTCGTGTGTAAAATAGAACTAACTACATTTTTTTTTTGTTGGGGAACACATTTGCAACGAGGAGGAATGGTATGGGATTGGTATATCTAAGCTTCATATAAACTATTATGCTAAAATTTTGGTCTTATCCTATGCCCATAGATAAAGGGAACTTGGAGAACAGTTCAAGTAGGTATACCAGAACATAGACAAGGCACACTTATTTGTCAGGGAGGATCTGATTTGTGAATATTGATGCAAACCAGCACAAGGATGTTGCCACATGTGCTCTTTAAAATGTTCTTCATCATCATGGCAGTAGGGCGAGGGTATGCTTTTCATCAGTTCCTTCAATCCGAATGTCAAAATCCTTGTGTATTGAAGGAACTTACTTTAGGCACTCTCTTGTAGCTTACACCCAGTGGAAAGGCACATGTTAGGGGCTACTCCTGTAGATCTTTTCGAGAGTTATATGTAACAGCAGAAGAAGACGGTTTTCCTTTGCCACTTTCGAGTAGCTACCAAGAAACTTATAAGAAAGAGGTCATTACCTACAGTGAACCGCTTTTCCCACAACTTCTTCATTTCTTCTGCCTTTATACTTTGACAAAAATGTTGCATTTGTTGTCTCATGCATCATCAGGACTTTGCATGACAGCATGAAATGTATATATGGTGATGGAGAAGTGGCAGCTTTGTCTAATCTATTCTTTTCACATCAAAGGTTTATACAAGCTTGAATGGAGTTGTGCATACACTCCCAGTTCTAGTTAAAGTTGTCTACTGTTTGAAGCAGGTGCATTAGAGAAAGTGATTGACATACATTTGGGTTGTAAACTTAAGTCTTATCTAATAAAACTTTCAGTTGCATTGCACAGGTGAAGGGCACAACACCGAATAACTTTATACCTTATTCATTAAACGAAGCATGCAGAAGGGAAGTTTAAGTTCTATTTTAAATATTTTCTAAGTATGATGTTCTGTAAGTTTAAACCATAGTTAGCATTGAGTTATAGGAGGCTTCTAGACAGGATAGGAAGGTCATAGATTAGCCTAATTCTTATCTTTGTGAGTCAAAACATGCAAAGGAGTTATCCCAACAAACGAGGATAAGATGGATCACAAGGTGAGTGAACAGCATATGAGGATAGATATTCTGAGAATGTTTCAAATCAGACTTAATTTCAATTTGTCTATTTCAGCAGTTTCAAACCCATGCAACTCATTGTCAATGGTAGTTCTATTCAAGGCAAATGTGGTTGCTCCATCTGGAAGGATTCTAAGTTGCTTATCTATATGCATGATGAGTATCTGGAGGAGGATTAGAAAGCAGCTAGTAAGGAGAAATGTTACTAGTTCTAGATAGCATGTCAAGTATTACATGGAGTCATAACTGAGCCTTGTCTTGTCCTATTTCCAGTTGACTAGCATATATACAGGGCACATGAGTTTGAAGTAAAGGTAGGCTTCCTATTATGGATTTGTCTTTATTCACCATTATCTAGAGAACTTACTTACACAGGGAAAATAGACTGCGTTGGGGTTAGATTTGCAAAGAGTTGATCCTTGTTTTTGATATTCAATCTCTATTTTACTTGTAATCATCAAAAGGCATGGATAATGAATGAAGGTTGGGCACCTAGTCTACAGATTTCCTCTCTCTTTTGTGTATCGATCTCTATTATTGATGTTTGCAGCCTTCTCATTCAAATCTGATTAAGTCAATTTTATAAGATTGTGTGGTTCTCTCTCCCCTAGTTTTAAAGGAATTGTTATGAATCTGAGCAATTTTCCTTCACCACAAAGGTTTGTAGCTTAGGAAATTTGCCCCTGATATGAGTTAGAGTGACCAAGATAGGACTCTTCCTTTGCCCCTGATACCACTTGTAACAACATACCTTTGTGATACTTTTCCTTCCTTTTTTTTCTTTTTTGTATACATATACATATATCTCAGGATGTAATTTAGTTGATGGCATACAAGCAAGTAGGTGAAGATATTCCCCTTAACATTCAACTTTCCCTAATGGACAACCATGCAGATTTAACCCAACCATTGACCAACAAGCAGAATGCCCTAGAAAGGTATGTCAAAGGAAACCCTAACCCTGAGGTGGTATTAATAAACACAACAACATTTACTTCAATGGGATCTCATTACTCAATAAACTAGCCAGAAGTTTTCTATGACTCTAGATTAGTATTTGCTACATGTGACTAGAAAATTCCTAAATCAACTTTACTGGCACTTTGTAGTATGTAATCTCTTACAACTATGACATAATTTGAAACACCAAGATGTTACACATGGGGTACGATAGAAAACTCAACCAGTGCACACCAAGTTTATTTCTTGCAAACAATGTTTTTATATCCAACCAACTAATCCACTGGACGGACCAGAACCATAACAGAATTCTTACCCTTATTTGTAATTATCTGTACATGCCAACCAACAATTTTCAATCTACTAGAACTCAGTATATCTTCAATATATATATATATATATATAGATTGCCTGAACCATAGTAGAAAAATAAAACCTTAGTTGGGTTAGCTATAAAAGTTACTGTGTTTTATTCTTGAACCAAACAATCTCATCTTCTAATTTTATCTTATTCCACTTAATTTGAGTATGTGAATGTCATGATTACATTCTTTAGCTAGCTCTCCTTGAATACATTTGATGATTTGATTTTCAACCTTGACTAGATTTTGAATTCACCTTTGGGCCAGCTGCAACAAACACTGTAGATCTCCTTTCTATGGAGAAATTCAATAAGAGGATATGATAGTCTTGAAGATTTTATACATCCTAACTAGGGATCCTCCCCTATATTTAGTTAGTTGCCTCTCCCTATTTTCCAGAATAGCCACAAGAGGAAATGCTCTAACAGTATAACCTCTTCTTTCCAAAAAATTGAATCCTATCCATATCCTTTAATCTATTTTCTTTTTCTCTATTCTACTAAGCCTATACTAATCTATTTTCCCAACATTTTTTTGTCAAAGACCCCTTCACCGTATCAATCTCCACATTAATTTTGTTGTTAGAGCTTACCCAAATAGGTGAATATTCTTTATACCTGAACCACCATCTTCTTTTGGACTGGCCAAGCGTTTCCATTTTACTGGGGGAATTCCCTCCTTTTTATATCTAGAGAAGGTTAAAGCAATTTTTTTTTAAACTTCTCCAGAATGTCTTTTGGTATATGGGCTATTGATAACCTATACTATAGAATCCCATCTAGAACAGACTTTACAAGTACTAGTTTTCCTCTTATAGACCATGATTTGTAACAATAGTTAGTAACTCTTTTCTCTATATTCTCATACAGCCATAACTAGTCTTTGAACCTATACTAATTTGGTTTAAGTGGAATCCAAGATTTTCTACTCTTGCATCAATGGAAACAATTTGAAAGGAAGAAATTGTTTACATTGTCTTTCCTTTTCAGCCTCTAACCATTGAAAGTATTGAAGATTTATTGAAGTTACCTCCATTTCGGTTGCCTTTTCATACAAAGCTACAATCTCTTTGTACTTATCTGCTTCCCTGAGATTCCTAACTATAAATAGAATGACAACACTCGAACAACAATTGTGACAATGAAATTGGATTCCTCATTCTTATTCCTTTGATGGAGTCTTCTCTTTTGTGGGATAATATCATTCTGCTCAAATATTTTGTCACCATAAAAAAAAGGGTATCATTGACCATCCCTGTGTTAAGCTTCTCGATGCATGAAATAATCTAGAGGTTGATCCATTGATTAATGCGATAAAAGTGTAGATATTAAGCACTTGTTGATCCAGTTCACCATTTGAATGCACATTCATATGTGAACTAGGGTTAGCCTTAAGTACATATTATTAACCTTATAAAAAGCTTCAACAAAAATGAGTTTCATCACTATAGCTAGAATTCTTCCTTATCTTTATTCAGTGTAATCCTCGTATGGTGCCTACAACATCATGGATTTGACTATTTTAAGAGAACCCAAATTGTTCTTCTGGACTAACTCAGGAGATAATTCTTTTGAGTCTGCTTGCAATGGTTTTTGTGGTAATTTTGTCAATTGTATTACACAGAGATGGGCTTGTAGTCTTATAGAGGTTCAGGTTCATTTATTTTTGGAGTTATTCATTTGAATGTAGCATTTATATTGCCAAGCACTTTCCTAGATTTTCTAGACTTGTGAACCACCTTCATTGTTTAGTGTTCACTAAGTCTTCATCTATCAAATCATAATTTTTGTAGTCCAGCCATTTGAACCTATATTTTTTTGCTTTTTGAAAGGAATGGAGAGCTTGATTTATTGCTTCTTTTGTCACCTTAGCATTACGTGTTCAGTTTATTGTTTATCAAAATCTGAAATATAAACTTTGTTTTGATTATAGTATATTCTGGAGTTAAGTTCACGAGGTTGTTTGAATCAGATAAACGTTAGAATCCAAAAGAGTTTCGAGGGTTTCAATTTTGATAAGCATACATGGGGACCATGAAAACCTACTTGGCAGATGTATAAGGCAAAATCTATCATTCAGCATTTAAAGGCACATATTTTATTTTAACCTTTTTTTTTCAAATGAAGAAATATTTTAATCATTTGGTGTACATGGACATGTTGCATATTTTATATGTACTAAGATACAACAAATGCACTGGATGAACCAGTGAAATGCTGGATGGAACCAATCAAATTTTTGGCTGCATTAAAATGGTGAATCTGGTATATGCCAGGAGTTGTTGTTTTTGGAATCTCCCATCAAATGGTTACATGACTATAAGCATTTAGGGGAGTTGGGCGAGACCACTTAAAACATACACAGAAATCATCATCATCATAGACAGGTCTCCAATCCCCATTACGCTATAACAACTCTACTAGAGAGAAGGTTCCCTCTGTCATTAGATCATTATATGGACAAGAAGGCCAAAAGGTTGCCTCCACAATGTCTTCTTTCATATATGAAGCATTTTTGGGAACATCCTGTTTGAGATCACCAAAGTTTATGCCAAGAGGTGTCATGTCATCAATAACTAGTGGAAGAAGACTGATCTACTTGTCCAAAAGATTAGGCGGTGATGGACCTGCATCTACTACCTCTCCATTCACCATGGCAATGGCAAGTTTTTTTGAATTCCTGAATGTAGGCACTCAAAGTATGTGGCCCATACAAAGTTGAACCTCCCTCATATCTTTGTACTTGGTACTCCTCAAATGTGGTTACATAATGAGAATAAGTATTGGTAAGACCTGCAATTACTACATGTATATCATGACCAAACTATCCACTTTTATAGGTCAGAAGTGTCTACTTTACAACTTCCCTAAGGCACCTGCTAGCCATCATTGTGAACTCTCTAGGAACGCTCAGGATAACAGGTTGTCCAATCCTTAGAATTTGAATTGGAAGTATAGCTGGGGCCCATGGATATGGTAGAGACATTTCTCCTATGTCAAGTAAAATTGGCTTTGGCTTCTGACAATTAACTTGTTCCTTAGTTAGTGTTTTAAGTAGATTTCTCACTAACTTCCAGTGTGGATTTCCATGATCATCCCCCTATTGGAATTCAAATTCTCCTGGGCCATCAGTGGTTCCTGCAATGAAAGTGAAACCCATTGCAGCAGGACAAGTTTTAACTACAGGTTTTGGATTATAAGGTGCAACAGGAGGAAGCTTGACCTCAATTTTGGAAAAGTTAAGATACACATGGCGGTAGTCTATTGCTCCTGATAACTGCTCTATTGCATTGTTTAACAACTCAGTAGTTTTATTGAATTGTCTCTCAGCAATAATACGCATACTTGAAAATTCATCAAGGTATCCTAGAATGTCATGATTGCAGGGTATGTTTAGTATGGCCGAATTGACGATGCCTACCAATTGTTTGACGAAATTCCTGATCGAGATGTAGTTTCTTGGAATATTGTTAATTCAGGTTATACTAGACACGGGAGGATTGAGGATGCCCAACGACTATTTGATAAAATGCCTGAGAGAAATTTGGTTTCATGAAACGCAATGATGTTAGGATATGTACAGATTGAAAGATTGGAAGATGCACACAAGATCTTTGACCCGTTACCTCGACGAAATGTCATATCATGGACGACAATGATAGCAGGCTATGCCTAGCATGGGAACATGGAGTGAGCCCATGAGATGTTTGATAAAATGCCTGAAGAAATACATGTTATGAAATATTATTGCTTGTGACATGTAAATTGAATTTCTAGCAACAAATTTGATAGGATGAATTATTGAGGTATATGATATCAAGAGATGACACTAGTCAGCTTCACTCATCCAAACCTATATACCGCTAGCGATGTGAATGGTTCCTCCACAAACCCTACCCCAATTTGAAAATTGGTGTCTTTACACGATGCGTACGTGATCTGATTTGGTCTCTTTTGAAAAATGGCTTCTGTTTTATGTGATTTTCTTAAAGTCTTGTCACCACTTGGTTTTCCAGCTATAAAATCACTTCCCGAACCCAAGATACTCTCATAAACCTACAAGCTAGCGTCCAGGGACCTTTTTGTCCAGTTTTGTGCCAGCATCCTAGGGATTTGAACCACTTTTTTAGGCCCAGAGCTCAGGTCACTGCCCATAATGGAATGACATCTTCAAAGCAGTAAAATAACAGGGAAACAATAATGCAAAAGCAATTAGTTGAAAATTCCCTTAACCAGACTCTTAGTAGAAATGACAGGAATTTCATCAATCATATCACAAACATGTAAGATATGTGTGTAAACAACATATCTAAGCATAGGGATCTCGTACATATCTGAGAATTGCTAAGAATCATTGTTCCCTCGTGTAATTTCTGACATTATCATCTATTAGGTCAAGGATACATTGTCCATTCATTTACAAGTAAAAACATGAGGAAAGTCATACATAGTTGTTCTCATAAAACAGATACATAACTAGCATAGTAACAACAAAAATACCATAAATACATAGCCATAGAATCCACATATAAACTAGTACATTTACACATGCAAACAAAAGGCATGAATTTCTCATTAATGAATGCAGAACCAACCAAGGATGGGACTACCACATTCTACCCGACCATAGATTGGCTGAGCCAAATATCTCTTCAACTAATCACCCTCCTGCCATATTCCAAGCTCAGGGGTTACTAGTCTAGTGGCTTTACCATGATCCACAATCTAGTTTAGGGACCACTAGGCCATGTGTTTTTCATTTCGGAGATCCACCCCACTCAACTTCGAATCTATCCAGCAATCCAACTCAATCGAAGTATGAGAACCCATCTTATCAAGGGTATCAAGAAATGGGAAGGCTAGGCTAAAAAGCACTATCACACCTAGCAAAACCCATGTCATAACAACAAAAGAACCCCATGCAATACTATGCATACAAAATCTAGCAAGGAAATCACACATGCAAATCAAAACCTACAAATAATCCTGTTGTAGCTACTTGATCTTACTTTCCCTTTCTTAATCTTCACTTCCTCTTGCCTTCTTTTCCTTTCTTAACCCAATGCCCAAGTGCTCCAAGAAAACTCAGTGTCCAAGATTATGAGAGAGAGAGAGAGAATAATGAGAGAGCTCCAAAACTGAATTGACAAAAGGTTACTAGTTGATCCTCAGAAGCATTTTTATTAATTAGGCCTCAGTTTTCTTCATTTTCCATTATTTTCCCTCAATTTCCTCCTCACATGCAACCCATTACCTTTCACCACCCTTTTCTCCTAATTTCCATTACTTTCATAAATAAATGTGCCAAAAATGCCATTTTCCCTTTCCAAAGCCTTATTCGTTACCTTTGCCAATTTCCTTAGCCATAATAAACCAAATCAACACCCACTACGATGCTTTTCCCAACATTCAGCTTGGAATAAGTGTCCCATCAACCGTGGTTATTATTTTTAACTTTATTACATGGAATTTTCACTAGGGTTGTTACAGACCCCCCCCCTTGGGGACACCGTCCTCGGTGTTCAATCACACATATAACTCAGCAAAACTCCTAGAAATAAGACATACTTCTATTGGAGCTTTATAATATAGCTTGATGTAGTATTTACAATGATCAACCTATTGAATTCCAACCCACATGACAACATAACAGCATAATATCATAATAACATTACAACATGACACCTATATCACTTATTGGAGCTTTATAATATATCTCATGGAGGTATTTACATCCAAGTACATATGTACATTTACCAAAGCATCATTAAAACATGTACCAAAACATATACCAAAGACATGTATCAAAACACCATTCCAAAATTGCTTTGCCTCAACTAGTAAACAAAGAAGGATACATAGCCCGCATCTGATCCGCCATATCCCACGTAGCTTCATCAAACCCAAAGTGCTTCCATTGCAGCTTAACTTGCTTGACTGCATGGTTCCAGAGCATAAGCACATTTTCTGCAATATACACTGAGGCTCTAGCTAGAATTCTCCATCTGGTTCCACTTGCAATACAAACCAGTCAATCACATGATCAACATATTTAACATACTTCTTAAGCAATGAAACATGCAAAACATCATGGACTTTCACTATTGGAGGCAATCCAAGTCAATAGTCTACTGGCCCAATCCTCTCAATAATACTGGTGGGTCCACAAAACCACAGTGCCATCTTGGCACATGATCCAATCTGTAAGGATCTCTTATTTGGTTTGACACACAAGTACACTTGTTCCCCAACCTGGAACTCCTTGAACAACCTATTTTGATCTGCATAGCTCTTGCGCCTATCTTGTGCTACCTTTATATTCTTCTTTATAACCTGCATCTCATGTTCCATGTCTGCCAACATGTCTGGTCCAATCAACACCATGTTAACTGGATCGCTTCACCTGATGGGAGTATTTCCACTATGTCCATACAATGCCTTAAAAGGACTCATCCTCAATGACTCCTAATAACCATTTTCCATGTGAACTCAACCAAGGGAATATACTTCTCCCACTTCCATTATTGATGCATCACATCTATCCTCAACATGTCCTCGAGTATCTTGTTGGCCCTCTTTGTCTGTCCATTAATCTGTGGATGATAAGCTATATTGAAGGCCAACTCTATGACCAAACCTGCAAACAACTCCTTCCAAAATGTGGAAGTGAAATTTGCATCCCTATCTAATACAATCTTATTTGAAATACCATGCAATCTAAGCACATCTTTGATAAATACTTATACTACATTGCTATCTGAGAATGTATAATTCACTGGGATGAAATGCGCAACCTCTGTCAACTTGTCAACTACAACTCTGATGGAATCCTGTTGTCTCACTGTCCTCGGAAACCCTGTGATGAACTCCAAGGAAATGACTGTTAGATGATCCAAAAATAAATATATTCATAGGTTATTAAGTTAGATTAAAATAATTATTAATTTAATATATTAAATTAATAATTATTAATCTAGAATATTTAATTATTTCATGGAGACATTTATAATTAGCATATTGTCGTAAAAGATATGACTCTACAAAGTGTTGTATCTTAGGCTCTATTTTAGGAGAATTGTTAGTAAGTTGTTTGAATAGATTTTATTGTAAGCGGAAACTTTTTAATTCATAAGTGATCCATAATTAGAGGTAGTTAGGACATTGACCTTATAAATAGCTCATTGCAAGAGCGTTTGGTTGTTCGGGTGTAAACTCTTGCAAAATCAATATGTAATTGTTTTTTTTTTTTTTCTGATTAATAAAATTACGTGTCTGAGGACACTTCTACCATTAATGACCTTCCATTTCCATTCTATAATCGCAATCAATTGTAGCAGTCCACCTAGATGTTTATACTCTGCCTTCACACATTAGCAATCAAAACACCTAGCCACAAACTCTGCCACATCCCACTTCAATTGCGGCCAATAATAAATTCTCTTCACTATTGTTAGTGTCTTATGAAAACCTAGGTGACTCGAATATGGTTTCGCATGAAACTCCCTCAAGATCACCTTTTTGAGCTCACTATTGTCTGGCACATATATCTTGTCCTTGAATCTAACTAGTCCATCTACGCTAAGGCAATAGTCCACATCCCATGCACCTGCACCGGTTCCTCTACCTGTACCTATGCTATTACATATGCATGTACCAGCACCCTAGTGCAACTTGTGCATAATCTCCATATATCTGACATCCTATTGACCTTCCTGCAAGATCCTATCCTATAAATATGTCCCATAGGATCTCATAGCTGCTAAGTGATTTACATGTATCTGCCTACTAAGAGCATCTTCCACCCTATTCTACTTTCCTTTGATGTACCTAATCTTGAAACCAAACTCACTAAATGTGTCCAACCATCTAGCATGCCTACTGTTCAGATTTGGTTGGTCAAACAAATATATCCACCAAATATGATCACTCATCAGTACAAACCTCCTGCCAAGAAGATTGTGCCTCCACATCTTCAAGGCATGTATGATCATTTCTAACTCAAGATCATGTGTCAGGTAGTTTTGCTCATGATCATTTAGCTTTTGCGACTCATAGCACACCACTTGTCCATCCTGCATAAGGACCCCACCAAGTCCTCTCTTGCAAGCATATGTGCATACTACAAACTCCCTTTTTAGATCTACAATCTTTAACACCAGAACATGTGTCAACAACTACTCAAGATACTCAAAGTTGTCCTCCCACTCCTCTATCCATTCAAACTTCTTACCTTTACTCTGCAATGATGTGATAGGATAAGAAATTTGTGAGAAGTTCTTGATGAACCTCCTATAATAGCCTTCCAACCCCATGAAATATCTCACCTCGTCCACATTCTTAGGAGCTACCCACTCCATGATAGCCCTTATCTTTTCTAGATCTACTATAATGCCCTCCTTGGAGATAACATGTCCCAAATAGTGTACCTCAATTTGAAAGAAATTGCACTTCATAAGCTTAGCATACAACCAATTATCTCTCAACAACCTAATTACTGCTACTAAATGCTTGGCATACTCTTCCTCATTTTAATAATATACCAATATATCATCAATGAACTCAATAACAAACTTATCCAAATACGGATGCAACACATTATTCATCACATAAATATAGTTGGAGCATTAGGCAAACCGAATGGAACTACAATAAAATCATAATGCCCATACCTATTCTGGGAAGTTGCCTTGTAAATGTGCTCCTCTTTGATGCGTACCTGGTGGCATCTAGACCTCAAGTTGATCTTAAAGAACATTGTTTCTACCTTCAGTTGATCAAAGAAATCATCAATCCTCAGTAATGGATACATTTTCTGATGGTCACTTTGTTCAATTCCCTGTAATCAATGCACAATTTGAGAGTACCATATTTCTTCTTCACGAACAATACCAGTGCACCCCAAGGTGATACACTTGGCCTAATGTATCCCTTGTCCAACATTTCCTTCAGCTACAACTTTAACTCCACCAGCTTAGGGGTGCTCATCTTGTAAGTTTATTTTGATGTTGGAGTTGCCCCTGACACTAAATCAATAGAAAATTCTACCTCCCTGTGAGGTGGAAACTTTGAGTTGTCCTTAGGAAATACGTCCTCGAAATGTTGTAGACCTAGGTACCAGCTCAACACATCTACATCTTGAAATTCCTTACCCTTGTCATTAGAAATGTGCACTACAAATAACACACACCATTTCTTGTGACTATGATTTGTCTGCATAGTTTTCACCATCCTAACTGATGTGGATTTCTTCTTTCCCTATAAGAATCTTTGTTCCCTATTGTCATCAACACACTCAATGAATTTTTCATAACAATAAAATTTGGTCCTATGAAGGTGCAACCAATCCATTTCCAACAACATACTATATGGTCCCAATGATAATGCATTTAGATTTGTTGTGGTAGGCATACCATTAAAATAAAATGCACAAGTTCTTACCCAAGGGTGAACTCGCTTCTTTGTAACTATAGCCAACTACTCTAACCAAGATTTTGCATGTAATTCCTTACTCAAACCACAATTATCCACCAAGTCAGGACTAACAAAGCTATAATTAGATCTATGGTCAATCAAAATAGAAGTAACTTGATCACAAAGCTTACCGTCCATCTCAATGATAGATGTCTGGTGCTCAGCCTATCTGTTTTCCATGACTTCATAAATACTAGGAATACTCTACCCCACATCCCCAACAGTTTGTGCCTCCTATAAATTATATATCTTAGGCCTACCACCTTGATTTTGTAGAAAATATCTCCTAAGGTGTTCCTCACCACATGTCTAGCAGTCCAACCATCCAATGCCATTACCTCTATTTTGTTGTTGTGATCCATGTACCTGTCTAGTAGCATTAAACTTATTTTGAGGTGCCACATTTTCTTTCTCCTCTACATTTTGAGGCCTTTTTCTCTTAGGCTATCATTTACCTTTACCTTTGTCTTTTAATTTCCATCCTTACTGAGATTCATTCTTACACTTTGATTGTTCATAGCAATGCTTGAAATTCCCAATAACTTCCTCAAGTTACTGAGGCTCGTCATACTTAATCCGATCTCTAAATTCTAATGGAAAGCCACTAAAAAATTGTTGAACTTTAGCCTTCTCATCTGTAAGATACAATACATACTTCAATAGCTCTAGAAACTTGGTCATGTACTATTCATCTTTCATTGACCCCATCTTTAGCTCATAGAATTATTTGGCCTTACTCTCGTAGTACCTTTCTGACAAGTATTTCTTCCTGAATAGCCTCTTGAACTCATGCCAAATCAAGTCATCCATCTTGATGTCTCTGACCTGCTTCACGTCTTCCCACCAAATGCCTGCTTTACCTTTCAAGCTGAAGATAGAAATTTTGGCCTTCATGTTATTTGTGTACTCATGCAACTCAAAGAATTTGTTCATCCCAGGTATCCAAGCCTCTGCATATTCTATATTCTTCACATATCCATCAAAAGTAGGTGGCTTTGCTTTCTTAAAATCATCTGGTATCATCCCTCCTGTAAGGATGATAATGATGAAGATCATGATGTCTATCAAAACCAGAACTATAATAGTTCCTGTATTCCTCACCTCTCCTATTTGAAGTATCCAACAACCTGCCATCTCTAATAGTGTCATCTCTATCTAAAATGTGACCACCATGATACCTATTACCATATGTCCCATTAGTTTTTTCCTCTTGTCCATGGCTGATCCTAAGTGGTCCTTGTCGTTGCAGTTCTAACAAACTTTGAAGGAGTATTGTGTTAACTTCTACTTGTTTCTCTTGTTCCTGTATGATCCTATCATTGTCTTCCTTACAACTCCTTATTTCTTCCTTCAAGCTTCTCAATGTGTTTACCAAATCAGAAGAGTGCCCACCATGTTGCTCATCTAATTCATAGGGAGAGTCTTTGTAGTCTTCCATCTTGCTAGCCATTTGATCTCTTTCCTGCAAATCATAGTATGTCAGATAAACCAAATCATAATAAACCAACATACCTCAGTATAATTTGGGGAGGATACCTCATCTGCAAGATCATCCAAATCAGCATGACACATGTATAACATAATTATAACAACATATCGACATATACAAAAAAATTCATCAACACATAAACATCATCCTTGCTAGAATCCAGTCATCAATGCATGACCATATCGACTACATATACCATGACCTCATGAGTGATAACAATCATTACGCCACTGTAAAACATGGTCACATGCAAACATCAACATGCATAAGCAATGTGTAATCAACCACACGCACACATGAACGCATGTAATCAAGCATAAATGAACGATACTTGAAACCCAACCTACAAGAATGATATATGTAACCAAGCATACAATAATGTAATCAAACATACAAGAATGTAACCAAGCGATTCATAACAACATGTAAGCGGTGTATAACAACATGTAACCAGCCATGCACTCATGACGATGCACTTCACAATAACAATATCAATTTCCTCATGCATACATCACTACAACCATGATCAACATTATGCAATGCAACAAACACATGGAATCCAAGTGTAAGAGACACACATGCAACTAACATGCTTGCATGACCACCACACAATCCATCCAGTGTGAGGGTTGAACAATGCTCTGATACCACTCTGGAAGACCCTCCTCCCACATCTTCCCAAGTAACTAGCCAACCATGGTAAACATGTGATGATACACTACTATGATTAGATTCATACTCCTATGTGACCTTAAGAAAATGGAATCAATGGAAACATAACTTCCACATCAGTTACTGTTTCGAATTGGATCCTAGTACAAACTCTATGTTTTCATGAACTCTTAAAATTATGTCAAATTTTCAAAGTCTCTTAAAGGTCAAGTTTATCATAGATATCCTCGTAACAGTTGCAATTTGTGATCAGTGCGGAGCAACGAGGACCCTCGATCAAGCGCGCAAATCGTTGGCCCATGGTAATTCGCATTGTCACGAATTAGCACTACAGGAGGTATTTTCGAGAAACAGGGGTAGTTTCTGATATGTGATTCTTGAAAAGTCACTAATCGCATATCGCATGGCAAACCCCTCAAAGAAGGAAAAGCCTAGAGCGCCTGGACCCGAAATAATTATAAAACGCGGAAAATAATGCCTCGATTCCAATGGAGCAGGATTCCACAAAACTGGTAGAATATCAGAAGGGCTTCGAGCGGTAAGCAGTTTTAACCAAGTTCTGCCTGATGCCATACAGCGAGTGCCACGTATTCGATGGAAGAGAGAGAAAACTTCTCACATCGAATGAGTAAACGTCATGTTACTTATCTGCCTGATATGAATGATGACCATTGGATCTGGAGGCCCCAGATCAATGGCGGAGACACGTTCCAATGGATGACCGGATTTGATGGGGTCAACAGGAAAAATTGTAAAGGATTTGAAGTCCGATATGGACGATGCATTGGCGGAGATTCATATTTCACGGACATTCTTGGAGCTAACAGACAAAAAGATCTTTCAAACATTTCTAGTGAACTTGACACACTCATCCATTACAGAATAGGTGGCCACCTCCCTGTGAAGCATTATGCAGTGACTGTAAACATTGAAAGAAGGGATTCAGACGGACAAAGGTAGGGAAATCGAAAAGTTGGGAAGCGGAAATGAACAGTTAGAAAGCATATTGATTGGCTTTAATGCCACGAACTGACAGAGAAAGAAGCAAAGAGTTAGTTAGATGCAAAAAGCTAAGAGTAGAAATAAGGAGCCGAGTTGACCTGCAAAAGCAAAGGTAGCATCGAGCCAAATAGAGCCAGAGAGAGTCAGAGAGTCTATGTACTCTAGAGAAGGCTTGAGAGGTTCAAGCGAACTCCTCTATATATGCTTGTCATGTATGAGTCTCAGATTGGGCTCATACTATTGTGACCAATAGATATCGAGTTTCAGTAAGTAGAGTCTGTGTACTTCAGAGACTTGGGGGATCCAAGTACAATCCTGTTGATTCATATCTGCTGTGTGAGACTCAAATTGAGCTCACTGTTGTAAAAACTCTAATTTTGAAAGCATAATAGAGAGGCCACCACTGAAGGTTGGACTGGGAGACGTAGCACAGGAGTATTGGGTGAACTCCTTATTAAACTTGTCATGTTTACATGTTTTCCTGTTATGTTTTCTCTAACTGCTTCAATGTTTGTGTATTTCGCAATCTTATCGATCCATTGCATAAAATAACATAGGAACATCCATGCACATGAGTCTGTAACACCTTAATTGTTTGTCTTAGATCAATTTCAGATCAAGTGGTATCAGAGCTCTAGGTTGCTGAGGTTAGACAAGCTTGTGTTGGATTATTTTGTTGAATTCTAACTAGATCAAAGCTTAAATTAGGAGAAGGAGAAGTGGTTGAAGCTAATGTAGAAATTGGAAGAGTCTATCCTAAGAGGAAAATGGTAGAAGAAAGTCCCTTCGAATCAGACTCCAAATTCATGGATAGTTTCATGACCACGAGAGCCATGGTAAAGGAAATGTATAGAGAATTTAAGAAAGGTAGAGATGAAGGTTCATCAAACTCAAAACAATATAAAGGAGCAAAAGAATCTCTCCTCAATGACCATTCTAAAGGCAAAGGGAAAGAAGAAAAGCTTCCCACGCCTCCTAATAGCCTTGAAAATAAAAAGAAGACATCTTTGATTAAATTTGATGTTAAATTTGATTTACCACTATATGATGGAGAGTTGAATGCAGAGAAGCTAGATAATTGGATTAGACAGATTGATGTGTATTACAGGGTGTAGAGCATTGAATCAAACAGTAGTAAGATTCAGCTGGCCAGCCTACGCCTTGGAGGCACTACCTAGTATGGTGGGAAGGTAGGACACAAGCTAACATAAAGAAGCATGGTAAAATTATTTCTGCCTGGAGTGAATTTGTTTCTGCAATTAAAAAATAGTTCTATCCACTAGCTTATATGAAGCAAGCCATGATGAGTTGGAAAACTCTTCGGTAATTGAAAGGGAAAAGTGTACAAAGTTACACCCAAGAATTTAGGAAAAGAGCTTTGATTCTAGGAATTTCTTTAGACTCACATGAAACTTTGCTGAAGTATATAGGTGGTCTACACAGCTATTTAAAGCACACCATTATCATGTTTAATCCCACTAGCATAGATGAGGTATCTGTTTAGGCTACACATCTAGAGGCTAGAGGCAAGAATGTGAACCCAAAAGTTGGGGGATCATCAAAACCCACTGTAAGCAAGATTAAGGTAAAGAGAAAGCAGAAATGGAAAGAGAGGAAGGAAAATGTTGTACAAAAGACTAAACCTTCGTGCACTCACTGCAAGAAGGATGGGCATGATGATGAACACTGTTGTATTCTGCATCCAGAGCTGAAACCCGAGAAGTATGATGGCAAAAAGAAGAAGAATGTTGCAGCTATTCAGAAGGATTTGGGGTCAAACTCAGGGAATGAAACAACAATCACAACCACAAGTATAAAAGGTAAAAATTTTGAAGCATCTACTAGTAATTATGCACAATCTACTGATAATGAAGAAAATGAGAGGAAAAGGCACGAGCTTTTTCATATTAGAGTTATTTCCAAGCATCAAAAGATTGATACTATATTTGATAGTGGTTCACAAGTAAACTTAATTTCTAAAGAAATTGCAAAGAAATTGGGACTACTAACCACACCTCACAAGAAGCCATATCCATTAGGTTGGTTATGTGATGAAGCAAAGCTACAAGTGACTAGACAATGTAAACTTAGGTTTTCGTTTGGGTCAACATTTGTAGATGAGGTTGACTTACATTGTTCCCTTGGATATATGTGGAAGTGTTTTAGGAAGTCCTTAATTGTATTATAGAAAAGCTATTTTCTATAGGGCAGAAAACAAGTATCAACTCGTTAAATATGGAATTGAATATATCGTAAGAGCTCATAAACTCAAGGATAATTATACTCTCATAAACTCAGGGCAGATGAAAAGAATTGTAAATTCATGCAAACAATTTTTACTGATGGTTGTACAGAAGAGGAAACCTGATAAAACCAATGTATTTGAAGGTTGTAATGTTAAAAAACAAGCTGATTTAGAAAAAGTTGTTTTAGAATATGATATACTATTTCAAGAACCTAAAGGTCTGCCACCCAAAAAGGAAATAGTACATGATATTAATTTGCAGCAAGATGCTCCATTGCCTA
>APFE030672790.1:42843-56315 GCA_000404065.3 Pinus taeda | reverse complement strand
TCTAGGAATAATAATAATGAAAATATAGCAAGAATATTAAATTATTTGACTGGGGTCATAAGGTCAGAAGCCGTTATCAATCTAGCCGTTGGAGTCTCTACCCAAACTATTTAACATGATAAGCTGGATTGGTTCTTCAACTTGTCCTGACGATGAACCACACTGGTTGGTTCGAAACGCGTCGACAAATGATTATTTATGTGATTTCACCGAAAATTCTCTAAACAATGTTATGGATCATAGAAGTCTAAATTCCTTGACATTGTTTGACTTTTCTTAAAAATAGAATTTTGAAGAAGAGTCGAAGTCTATCCACATGACGATGAAACTCTCTGAATCATAACTATGTAGGGACCTCACTCTAGCCTGCATGGTTTTATTGAATATGTTTGAAGACCGAATTGATGAATCCCTAGACCTGGCTATCAAAAAATGACTTTTGTCCTTTAAAGGACCAGACCTTGACTGTCATGGACTTTAGTGATCATTGACAAAAGACTTGAGCCAATAGGAGCCAGACATGAGGGGAAGTGACTAGAACGACCTTTTCCATCAGATTATGGCATGCCCCAAGCGAAATGCAGCTTACTGAATGGAGCGGGACACCTAAAAATGAAATTCATAAAGATTTTTTATCTTTGATGGAGGACTGACCAGACCGACTCTAACACCTGTTATGTTTTCTCTAACTGCTTCAGTGTCTATGTATTTTCGCAATATTATCAATCTATTGCATAAAATAACATAGGCACATCCATGCACATGAGTATGTAATACCTTAATTGTTTGTCTTAGATCAATTTCATATGAGCTACAGGACCCTGAGAACCATGCCAACACTTGAGGAAGCTTGCCCCTAGGTCCCACTAAATTTTTTTATCACTTGACCTCTAGACACAGGCTTGCAGGCCATCATGTAGGGGCCATTTTGTCCAACTTTGTGCCAGCGTCCCCAAGATTTGAGCCACTTTTTCAAGCCTAGAGCCTAGGTCACTACCCAGAATGGAATGACATCTTCAAAGCAGTAAAATAATAGGGATACAATGATGCAAAATCAATTATTTGAACAAGCCCTTAACCAAACCCCTACTAGCCATGATAGGTGTTTTGTCAAACATATCACAAACATGTGAGCTATAGGTGTAAACAACATATTTAAGCATAGGGATCTCATACTTATCTGAGAATCACTAAGAACCATTCTTCCCTCATGTGATTTGTTGCATTATCATCTATTAGGTCATAGATGCATAGATACATTTTCCATTCATTTACAAGTAAAAATAGGATGAGAGCCATACATAGCTATTGTCATAAAACATATACATAACCAACATAGTAACAACAAAAATACCATAAATAAATCAGCCATAGAATCCACATATAAACCAATAAATTTACACATGAAAACCAAAGGGATGAATTTCTCATTAATGAATGTAGAAACCAACTGGGGATGGGCTACCACATTCCACATGACCATATATTGGTTGAGCCAAATCTCTCTTCGGCCAATCACCATCGTGCCATATTCCAAGCATGAATGTGAGACTCAACCAACCGAAAATAACCAAAAAAATGTGGATGTTATCGAAGTTCTCTTCCTACATGATAAGAAATTTGAGTTCCTCCTAGTCTCTAAAGATTTACTGTAATCCACAGTCTAATCCAGGGATCACTAGGCCCTACACCGAGACCCACTGTCCAGGCTTTACAATATATCCCATCCCAATACTACTAGGCCCAACAAAGAGAAATCCACCTCTTAGCTTTACCGTATATCCTGCCATTCACCACAAATAATTCTTAGGCCCACCAAGGCACACAATACTGGCTTTATGCAACCCACAGTCTGGCTCAGGGGTTATTGGGCCAGTGGTGTTACCATGATCCATATTCTGGTTCAGGGACCACTAGGCCATGTGTTTTTCATTTCATAGATCCACCCCACTTGGCTTCGAATCCATCCAGCAATCCAACTCAACTGAAGTATGAGAACCCATCTCATCAAGGCTATTAAGAAATGGCAAGGCTAGGCTAAAAAAACATTGTCACACCTGGAAAAACACATGCCATAACATAAAAGAACCACATGCAATACCATGCATGCCAAATCTAGCAAGGAAATCACACCTCTAAATCAATACTAGCAAAGAATCTTGTTGTAGTTGCTCGATCTTGCTTTCCCTTGCTTGATCTTTGCTTCATCTTGCCTTATTTTCCTTTCTTAATCCAATGCCCAAGTGATCCAAGAAAACTCTAAGTGTCCAAGAATGAGAGAGAGAGAATAATAAGAGAGCTCCAAAATTAAATTAACAAAAGGTTACTAACTGATCCTCATAAGACTTTTTATTAATGTGGCCTCTATTTTCTTCATTTTCCATTATTTTCCTTCAATTTCATCATCACATGCAACGTGTGAGCTTTCACCTCCCTTTTCTCCTAATTTCCATTATTTTCATAAATAAATGTGCCAAAAACATCATTTTTCCTTTCCAAATCCTTATTCATTACCTTTTCCAATTTCCTTGGCCATGATAAACCAAATGAAAACCCCCTAGGATGTCTTTCCCAACATTCATCTTCGAGTAAGTGTCCCATCAACCGTGGTTATTGTTTTTAACTTTTATTACATGGAATTTTCACCAGGGTTGTTACACATGTGTGGAGAAGAAAAAATGCATATGAATAAACATAAATAAGTTTGCATATGCTACAATTGCAATATTGATAAACATGTCCCAATTACAATGTTAATTATAGCTACAATGTTCAGTTTCATAATTGCTAATGAAACATGTCTCAGTTACGACGTTAATTATAGTTAAAATGCTTAGTTTTAGAATTGTCAATGTCAAAATCATTTGGAATAGAAATAGTGAGCCAGTTGATTTCGATATTCATGCTTTTCGATACGAAATCTTATTTCTGCAAAGCTCGCATCATAACCTTTACAAAATGTAATTAGTATTATTTATCTATTTACTTAAATGGTTTGTTGCAGAGCTTCAACATGGACAGGCTATCGACGTATGAATTTTTTTAGTTGTTGGGACTATTAGTTGCAACTCTTATTCTCATTGTATTTACATTAGAGGACATCAGAAAATTTGCAAAGAAGAAAATATGATAAATTGTAATTCTACAATCGAAGTGCCTTTCTACTTTGTAGAAAGGAACTTTATAAAATGATTTTTATTATTATTTTTTTGAAGGGATAAGTTCAATAATGTTGAATAATATGAATACAATGGCCAACTATGAAATTATCTAATCCATGATTAGAAAATAGCAAAACAATTTTATGCAGTGAATGTCTTAAGTACACATTACTTCTCTAAATAAATGCCAAAAAGACAACTTATATTTATTGATAGGAGAGCTCTGGTTAGCCAAATTAGAACACAGTCTCGCATATTAATAAAACAAGTTTCCTTGGAGTAGCTAAATGTCATTTCATATCATTAGAATCAATAGTAGTTGAACGTCAGTTCACATATGATCTACTTGATTATGACAAGATTAATGTAGTAACAAGTTATTTGAAAAAATGACGACATGACAAAAGGGGAGGAGGGAAAGAGAGCTAAAAGTAGAGATTTCATCACATAGAATACAGAATTATTTCAAACATTAATTATATTGTTTGTTAAAGCAATTTGCTAATGTTCATTTTTTCTAGTCCTATAGATAATAGAACCAAGAAAATTACAAAGATTGGTCAAAGCCGCATGACAATATTCAAAGTAAAAATGCACTTTGTCATAAGTGTTATAACAAAATAAAATATGGCATTCATATAAAAGCAATTGTATCCATATTCAAATTGTAATTACCATAGTTATGGCTAAAATAAACATCAAATTCAAAACATATTTTGGACAATCAAAAACAATTATTGAAGATTATTTTTCATTTATATTAACAAAAGAGCAATTATGTTCGTATTGTTCACAAATTTGGTAAATTGTATCAAAAATTGCATAAAGAAATAACTTTTTTTAACAATAAGGTCTATAATTTGAATTCTGATGTTGCAGCTCACTAGCATAGTCACAACTGCGATTTCGGTTCTTTTGTCTCTTTAACTTTGTGCCCCTACATTGTGGGAAAATAGCAACAATTACTCCAAAATTAATTAAATACATATAATAAATGATAATGTGACTCTAAGACAAATCTATGTGGCAGGAAAGAAAATAGAAAATAACATACAAAAAATAGATATGTAAGCCATCTTAGTCATTTTGGATACATAAAATAGCATTCAATATCTAAATAGTTTATGAAAGCATGTGTACTTGGACCCAAAAGTAAATGAATTGGAATCTGTGAATGGTTCTATGAAAAATCAATTTGTAATGAAAATTGAGAGAACTACATTTAGAGATTAAATACATTCATAATAACATATAAAAATTTTGAACATTTGAACACTCGTAAACAGAAAAACGAACACTACAAGGTTTGAAAAAACTTACACTATGTAAAATCATGTCCTTATTGCTTAATTGTTAATTATGTTCAAAGTGTGTGCCTTCTTGAAACAATTTCTTATGAACTTTCCCCGGATGCGGGTGATAGGATGGAGTAAATGGCAGCTGTGGTGCTGCGTGGCAAGTCACATGGGCAAATGCCAGCCCGGACAAGCCACCACACACCAACAAGCCAGAACCATAAATGCGCAGGGTTCATCTGTTCAGGCGTTCGTCCGTTCGGCCTCAAGCGAACTAATGAAGCCACAGACATTCCTGGGGAAGGTGGCCAGGACTCAGACGCCATTAAATGCACTTCCAGGGCAGACAATCATGGCGGTCCATAAGAGGGTGGTTCTCCCGCACTATGCGCAGAGACATGAGCAGGTTTTGAGCGCTCCAGAGCATACTCTGGCCGCGTGGAGAATTTCAGCAGAGGTGCAGGTGAGGGTTTTAGGCATGTCTGAAGAACGTAGAGGGCCGAGGGGCAGGGGCGGTTCACGGGGTCGCCCTCCAACACAGAGGAGAGCTACTCCACCAGCTTCCTCAGAGGATGACCCTCTGGTTCATGGCAGCCACCTGCAAAGGTCCATTAGTCGGCAAATAAGCCAGGAACCCCGGGATTGTGGGCATTCGGAGCATCCTACGATAAAATATCGCATTCCCTGCACACTGGAAAACAATACGTTGATTGTCTCAGTCACCGTGGAGCACTGCAGTGATGTTCGCCGGCCATGGGAAGGTCTGACGGTGCCAAAGGTGGACATGGAAGTGCCCAAGGTGGATTTTTGGCACCCTCCTCAGACAAAGGAAGCCGGCACTTCAACGATGCAGCCTGCCAGGACGCCGGAAGGAGGAATTCAACCAGCTACGGAGGAAGACAACAAAGAACCTCGGCCAGTGACGGAGGACGAGCCGTATGAGATGAACAAAGAATAATGTTGCAGCCCTCTCGGTTCTCTGTTCATCCCTTCTCTGTTCATCCCTTCTCGGTTTCCCAAGTGTCGGCATATTTGTGTGTCTATGTGTCTGTATCACTGCAAGTTTATGTGTCATTGTGTCAAGGTGTTTGCATCACTGCAAGTTCATGTGTTTCTGTGTTAACTGTCCACCGTGTTGGCTGAAATGCCACTGTGTCGGTTTAAAGTCGTCTCGGCAAGCTGGTTAGAATTGGACATTTTCATAGACAACCCTGAGAATTCTCCACGGAGATTCAAGGCCTCGGCCTGGTGTAATTTTGATGTAATGCTTCAGTTTTTGTAATATAATTAGAATAGTTTTACGCAGGAAAAAAAAAATAATAAATAAATATATATATAATATATATATATACTATATATATATAATATATATATATATTATATATATTTATATATATAGTATTAGTATATATATATATATATAAAATTATATATATATATATATTAATATATATAAATAATAATAAAAAAAAAAATTCTTATGAACTTTATTGCTTCAAAAGAAATGTATACCTTTTACAGTCTTACAATTACTCAAAGTGTAACGAAGCATGTATTGCATCATAGTTACTCTAGTACAAATGTGAAACATGAGAATGACATGTTGAATAGAGAAATTTTTCCAAATGTGATCAATAATTGACCTTTTCCCATAAATAAAATTCCTCGCTATTTCTTGTAATTGTTCAAACCACATATATTCTAATAGTTTATTACTTATGTTGTTATTTGAATTAATGTCAAAATTGAAATCTCCAATAGCTATAAAAATATAATCACCAAATGTGAATTGTGCCTTTGATTTTGTTATTTCTTCAATGATAGCGGATTCATGTACAAGTGCTACAAATATACATTTATTATGCATATTTGTCATTGGAAATATACTTATGACAAAACAAGCTCGATTCTTTTATTGCAAATCTTTTTCATTGATGTGATTTCTATGTTCTCTTGTATGCAAGTACTCCATGAAGACAATTTGATATGTTGAAATTGAATTTATGAAATTCAGTATTGGATGGTGGATATTTTAAATGTGTTTCCTAGATACAAATAATCATAACATTCATTAGATCTTCATTGCGCACAATGGCATTCACAAGAGCACCTAGACTTTGCATATTCAAACTTGTAATTGTTAAAGTATTTGTATTTTCTATCGGCGTCTCTATGTACCGCAATTTTCTTTATGCTTCAGTTCTTAAGCATTTCGTTTCTTCTAATACTTTCCTATTTACACAAAAGTTTTCTTGTGTTAGTCTTTGAAAAATATACAACGATTCCATTGTTCTAACACGTGACAATGTTGTGTAAGCTAGTCCATGTGTTGATATGCCACTTGGATCAAATGCAATTCCATTTAACGTTAAACCCTTCAATCGGTGAATTGTTCTAGTATAGGCTAGTTGTATCGAAATTTGTTTGCGCACTATAGCTGTAAATATCTTGATATTACATGTCAATATATTTGAAACACGCAATATTGGAGTCCAATTAGATGAAATGTTTTCATCATACAGTTCACAGTACTTGTCTCTTTGAAGTTCTTCGATATCTAGATTTACGAAATCTACCCATAACAAACCAACATTATTTTTATTTTTTATATATTCTTTGCATATCCCATCGTGCCATTAACGAGACCATCTTCTGTATTATAGTTCCCTGCATATAGTTCAATAAGAACATTGCATTGATAGATATTTTGTATGGTAATTTCATTTTCTTCTTATATGCAACAAATCCAATTTGCTTATCGTGAGATTCATCAATTGCATCAAGAACTATTAGCTCTTCATCTACATGTGACAACATTTTTTTGTTATGCTTTTGTACATCTATGTTTCTGTAAAATAGATATGGAAACAATGGATCCATTAGGGAAGGTCTGTAGCACTTATCATTTATATATTTTATGTCATTATCAAATTATTAATTCACTCTTATTTTGTTAAGGATTTCAATTAAATTGTTATCTTTTTGACACTTTGTTGTGCGTAATTCATTGCATTTGACTTTCTCTATCCAGAAATCGTATACTAGTTTTCCACCCGCTAAAATTTGTTGCTCAAAAGTTAAAGAGTATTTGATTGGTTGCACTTGGAACAAGTCACCTGGAAATATAACATTAATATTTCCAAAATAAGTCGATAGAGTATGCTTAATTTCATGCAAGGGCGTTTTTCGACATGGTATAATAATGTTGAACCTATCAAGGATGCTTCATCAATTAGCATAATACGAAGTTGTTATTAATTTTTTTCAATATGTCTAATTTTTCACCTTTAAGCAAAAGATATTCTGATTTGTTAAATGGTAAATGGAATGAAAAATGCAATGTTACATTGCATGCATTGAACGTTGTCTTCCCTGTATATGTTGTGATGATTCCTTTTAATTGATATTGGCGATATTCAAACATGTTAATGTATAAGTGAATTATATATTGGAATATTGTTATAATTACATACAATGGGTAATTTGGATTTTTTTTCTTCTCGTTGTTGGCATTATGATATAGGTGTTTTCCTTGATGGATACTCACATAGATGACAGTTCACATTGCAATAGGTTAACAGCAAAGGATTACAAATTAGACTCCATAAATGGTTTAAGAAGTATATGTTGATTCATTTTTTCCAAGTAGCATATACACACGGGTTAATCGAACAAAAGGATCGTATACGTATGCACGCACTTTCACAGAAGGAAAACCACGTATGGGATGGAAAATCAAGGTATTGAGAAATGCCTAAAACTATATAAGGAGGAGAAGATGAAAGGGATAGGTGTGCAAGCAATTAATATATTATGAAGAGTGAGATCAAAATTAAATATGCATGTTAAGTGTTTCTAGTGCTTTGCTTGATCTGAACTAAGGATGAACCTTAGTGGTTGATGAGGGATGAGATCTAATGTTGGATCAGGATCTTAAGACCTGAATGAATTATCATTATCTGGTTTGATCATGGATAGTCTAGATCTGAATACTAACAAAAGTTTTATTCTATAAATATTACGATTTGGGTATGACTGAAGTCTGGAATAGTGTGAAGTTTTAAGTTAGTATTTGCATATCTATACACTGGTTCGCTTTGGTAAAAGCGCGTATACACGTTGGTTTAGCACATCAAAGTAGTGTATACATTATGAAATATGATGTTTGAAGTTGCAGTTGGTTCTGGTTGTTGATGTAGAGTTTTGGGTTATGCTCTGTGTTCTAGTGACTGTGTTTTGGTGATAGTGTTTTAGGTTTAGATTTGAGTACTGGTTACAGTGATTTATCTGTTCCAGTTGATTGGTTGAATTTGATTAAGTTTGAATGATCGTTTGATTCAATATGTCAAAGGTTTCAGTGATTGATTGATTCAATTTTGGTTGATTTAGAGATTGATGATTGAGTTTTAGTGATTGGTTGATGCAGATGTATTTGACGGTTGTATTGCAATGGTGATTGAATGGGTCCTGTATGAAAAATTGATGAAATGGGGCCTTCAGATTGTGGTGTTGTGTTCCAGGAGTATCTAATCTGAAAATTTATGAAACGTGGTCCACAGAGGAAGAGAGAAGGTTGTATCCTTTTGTAGGTTGGTGCCTATGTCCTAGTAAACATATCGGCCAGTACAAGAGCCAGGGATTTGGAGCTCCCTTCTAGTAGTAGTTGTAAAAAGAGTGAAGGTTGGAGCCTTCTGTAGGTCGACGCCTACGTACTAGTAAATAGATCAGCTAGTACAAGAGCAAGGAGGATGGAGCTCCCTTCTAGTAGCAACTGGAAAACGAGAGAAGGTTGCAACCTTCTATGAAACGTGGTCCCTGGAGGAAGAGAGAAGTTCATATCCTTCCGTAAGCTAGCGCCTATGTACTGGTAAACATATTGGCCAGTATAAGAGCCAAGGGGTTGGAGCTCCCTTCAAATAGCAGCTGGAAAATGAGTGAAGGTTGGAGCCTTCTGTAGGCCGACGCCTGCGTACTAGTAAACGGATTGGCTAATACAAGAGCTAGGGGGATGGAGCTCCCTTCCAGTATCGGCTGGAAAATGAGAGAAGGTTGTAGCCTTCTACAGGTGGGTGCCTGCATACTAGTATGAGTCTGCACCAGTACTAGATTGTAAACAAGTTTTTCTTATATTAAAAGAAGGCAGTAGTAGTTGGTTTTCATCCCGCATTGGGTTTACACCTTAAATCTTGGTGTTCATGTGTGTTTCTTATGTGTGGTGGTTTAGTTTGTTATTACTGCACATGGTTATTGTTTATATCGTTAATGAAGTACTAATGCACTGATTAAAGATCAACATATGATTAATTAACTGAATCATAAGTTTGTTGCATACATGTTGGTTTCTTTAAAGACAGTTGTGTGTACATGTGAGTTACCTTCATTGAAGTAGCATATATAAATTTTAGTATGAGAAGAAAATGTTATTGTTTGATAAACACTGATTCACCCCCCCCCCCCAGTATTATTTCCAACACTTGTCAACTATTTCTTTCACTATTCTTTCTTGTTATGGATTAAGAATTTTCATGATTTTATAGAATTCGGTTTCTTTTAATACTTGTGGCTATTTTACAGGTTCATAAGGTCTCTCAACAATTGATTTTGAGTTTTTATCATTTTTGCAAATATTGTATATCGGATTCAATATCATATTCTTGATAACATTTTCTATTTTCTATTTCGTCACAAGGAGACAAATTTCTTTCAAACAATTCACTCTCTTTGTTTTCAAGCTCAGTAACTATGCTATCAATACTAATCCAATTTGTCATTGTTTTTTTAGTAAATTTTTTCTTATTACATTTTATCATTTTCTAAAATAAGAAATATGCATTCTTCCAACTCAAATATAGTTCCCTAAATATGTTTTCATCTCTATGATATGGGACGTACAACATCAATTGTTCTTTGTAATAGTTATCAACATCAATATGTTTATTATACTTTATGTACCTTATAACATATGGTTTATCATAATTTCCTCTTTTTTTGCCTTATAGTGTATAACAGGATGCAAATTTTGCTAAACATACATGTTCGATTTTTTTTGGTCATTACAAATAGTGATCGATAATTAATAAACATGTTATTTTTTCTGAATCATCCAGTTCATGTTCCAGGTCTCTTGGTTTATTTAGTAAAAAAGTTTGATCATCTATTGTTGAAGTATTAATAAATATACATTTTCTTGAAATTGTATTCAGTGGAATTTACAACGCTATATATACAGCGTGTTGTGCAAACATTTTTTGTAATTTCAATAAATATTTTCCAAGTCTTGTAATTGTTTCAATGGTATCACCATCATCTTTTTGACACTCACTCCACACACATTTAAAAATCATCATCATTGTTTTTATCTATCTTTGACATGTATGAACTACAATAATTAGTTGTAACATATGAATCAAGTACAAATTGGGCATCAGTCTTTGCACCCCATATTAACGGAATATGTTGAGAAAATATATTAGTCCAAATGTTTGTTTCTTCTCTTTTCAACAAAATTGGTCTTTGTCTCATAATACACTGAATTTCATGGATATAATTAGATTTTCTTATACCTATTTTTTCCATAAAACTATCAAATGTATATGTCTCATCATCTTCTATATTCTCTAGTGCATCAAATATCGTTCTTGAATTCACTTTTGTCTTTGCATTATCAAATTCCATAGGCTCAACTATTCGTGTTCTTGGCATTGGTGGTATCGGAAAATTGAACCTGCAATGCAAATGTTTTCCTTTTCTACAAGTGCTTGTGTGACGATAACGTTGGATGGTTTTCATATTTGTAGGTAGTTTGGCTGAATCAAAACATAGATACTTATCAATGAATTTTTCAATTTCAGTATCCGTACTTGTTCCATAGATGGGAACATTTTTAATCTATATCAATCCATGTTCATGTTGGCTTCCTATATTTTGGAATTTTTTCACGAAGAGATACTCAACGATATCACTAAAGTACTTGGACTCATGTGAAATTAACTAACGTAGAGAATTCATTATGTTCTCGTAAAACCATACACATGTGACAGGGTAATTTCTTATCAAAGTATCAATATCACCTTCATCTACTTGTTTTTACTACATTATTTTTTTTGATGATGTATTTGTTGCAAATCATTTACTAAAGGCTCCCAAATTTGTTTAGCACTGCTAACGAAACAAAAAAAGTCGATGGACCTAATTGTCTGATCATTGCATATAAGTTCTTGTGCAAATGTGAAAAATAGTCTAACAATGTTCGTATTCGCCTAAGATTCATACAGGCAATATTTGATGCAAGAATGTGTTTCAAATTAGCCTTTGTTTTAACATCTCTAGATATTATTTTTTTCGTTTTAATTGTCCTTTTATTATAAAAATCCAAACACAAGTGAATACTTGATTGAGGAATACTTGATTAAGGATAATTCATGCTTTTTTGTAAAACAAATTCGTTATATGATATGCAAAATCATGATCTTGATGCAAAACTTTCCACTTATAAATATCATGATATTTAAAGTTTCTTGTAACATTGTCTAATCGTTTTTTCCATAAAACAGTGTGGGAATGCTCATCTCTTCTAAATACATATCTTTGAATATGCCCAAAGGCTTATAACCTTCACCAGAAACAAAATTTATTTCACTATTGTGAAGATCATAAATACCATACAAATCGTTAAATCCATGTAACACTGTCTTTTTCAGCGGCTTTTCGTCATAGTAACAATTATCATCGTTGCTTTATGTATTTGCATTTGTCTCACATCCATATGCATCTTTGTTTGGATCAAAGACTTGTTTCCAGTTTTTGTTTATTCTAGCATTCTCTAGTCTATAGAGTGGAGTTTTACACATTCATCTCAATGCCCTCATGACTTTATGAACATGTATTCTCCCAACAACAAATACGCTTTTAAACAATAAACACCTAATTGTAACAATCACAGTACTAGATTCATGTATGTCACGAGGGAGTACAATTTGAATTTGAGATATATCAGGAGGTACATTGATTAGTCCACCAGTCAATTCCAATTGTGGTATTCTAAAACATTGTCCAAGTTCTTGTATTTTCAAAAATGGTAATCGTAATGATATTAATCATTCCTATAATTCATAAAGTTTTTTTAATATGGAAATTTTTCTGTTACAACTAATTTGATCTGGAACTGCAAATTTGATAACTTTGTTAATGTCTAGTGCCTTTCTGCATTTTTTGCATATGCATTTAATTTTCGATACATCTCTAATTTGTTTTTCTATGACCTCTCTTTTAAACCAAGTTTGATTGCAAATTGATTAGTCATAAACAGGAGAATCATGTATTTTCTTAAAATATTGTTATTCAGCTAATGTCTCCATTATGTAATCGAATATCTCTGACGATAATTTTTGTTCATTAGCAACTATGTTATCTTGTATTGAATTTTTCCATTTTGATCCTCTAGTAATCCGACTTGCTTCGATGACATTTTTGTTTCTCGTGTACTTTTTGGGTTCACTCAATGAAGAATGTGGTATTTACTTCCATTGAGAGACTTTGTATTAATCTCCATAATATTTTCATCAATGTTCATGTTCTTAGAGCTAGAATCTAATGGCTTGCATAGTTTTCTAAGAACATTTGTTTTGAAAACGTCCATGTTTCCTATATTTTTTTATTCTATGCATTGATAGTCACGATTTATTGTTTTCATTGATAGATATTCTATCAATTTCTATGTGATTTTCATTCATGTTGATGTTTTCAAAGTTAGACATATTAATGTCGTGTTTTTTATTGAATTTTTCTATAAATTGTTTTTCACTTGTTGTTTCATTAGTACGTGGAATGTTGGAAATTGTATAACGGATACCATTCTTTGTAGTAGTTCTTATTAGGCAATGAACTCTGCAACCCTAATGGCATGGTAGCATTCATGAACTAAACAACAACGACCTAACCCTCTGATGGCTTCTGCAAAGCTACTTACCAGGAGGTTTCTTCTAGGGCGAAATGGCAGAGGAAGAGGGGGGGTTGG